>CP092093.1:12935000-13182500 GCA_029203775.1 Neoneuromus ignobilis | reverse complement strand
TGTTATTATTTTTCTGTTATTAAAATATTAAATTTGAAAAAGCAATTACTGATAATACAGTAGTGAATAATCTTATAGAAATATTTATATTTGAAATTCTGTATAACAAACAAGCAAAATCAGTAATGTGTCATGTCAAATAATCCAGTAATTAGTTTTAATAACTAGTTTTGCTACATAAATGTACATATGTAGTAACATTTAAATTATACAAATTTGTCATGTGATAAATGTGTTTGTTCAAATTTACTGATTCTGAAGATAGCAAGTTATAATACTAGGATAATACAGTGATTCTCGATTCCTTTGACTTATATGTAAGATTACATTACAGTTATTAAACTATTTACAGTCGCTGGAAATTGCGATGAACAAACGATCTTGAATTATGTAGGGCAAAATACAATAAGTGATTAAGATACGTAACATAGAATTAGTTCTTGCAATATTAGGTACGGTAGAAAGATTGAATTAATTTCAATTTTAAGTACTGTTGTTTATTATTACTTGTTTGTTATTAATAAAATATGTGCATTTTTTCGAATCATATACATATATAATTTTTTTGTAAAACATTTTATAAAATTAAACATTGTAGTTTTACCTCTAAGCAGTTTTTTGCCAATAACAATTATGTTTATAGAATATTTAAATACAAAAACGATTATAATGTGAATAATTTTCAAGGTACGTTTTTTTTGTATGTTTAACTTATTTTGAAGGTTTTATGCAAACAACTGATTAGGTCAATAGTGAATTAAAAACAGATTATAGTAATTGTTGAGTTGATCTTCAGCGTTGTTATCAATGAGTTAATTTTTCTAATTTGCTCGTTATTTTTACCATATATACCTATTTATTTGAAATGAATCAAGCATAATTCATAAATATATTTGTTCTTATCGAATGTCTTAATGTTATCATCTCAAGTGTGTGTATGTAAATATTTCAAGTATGAACACGTACAATAAATGTTTTATAGACAGTGGTGGCGGCCCTACCGCACGATAAAAAGCGATAGTGTAAGGTCTATGACCTCGTAAAGAAGTCGCTCTGCTAAAGATAATAAAACTCGACTGCATACTTATATATACCTATATACATACATACATATATATATATATATATATATATATATATATATATATATATATATATATATATATATATGGATATGCATACACATTGTAGAGATGTAAGACGACGCCGTGGGCTATTTCCGTTTACCAACAGCGCGACGACGAGAGAACTTCATAATACATTCGACTGGTTGCAAAACATGCACAACATGTAGCTGAATAAGCAGTTTTAGTAGCAGAATCTTCAGTGTAATAACTGATTTAAGCTGCTATTACAATCATCTTGAAATGCATTTGATTCAGAGATATTCGCACTAATGCCTCTCGTCAAATAGTAGCTCTGAGTTTGATTTATTTTGTTGTAATTCGCAATTATTTTTGATTCTTATGCATATATTTTAATATTAATTATATAAAAAGAATCTATTGAGATATGAGTATTTAGCAAATCTTTATATATATATATATATATATATATATATATATAAATATGTGTGTGTCTACATCATCATTATATCACTTTCTGTTAGACTAAAGCAGCATTGAATTTTACCATCATTGATACTTGGTTATATTCACCACATTGGTTGACCAAGCAACTTTATGATGTGTATATATTATGTGTGTGAGTATGATATATATATATATATATATATATATATATATATATATATATATATATATATATATATAAATTTAAATAGTTATTAATTATGTAACGTTCTTACTGCCAAAAAATTCTTATTGAATATTTGTTAAAGATTATTATTTTTGGCATTATAGAAACTAGCAATAATGATATTTTTTTGAAAGTAATTAATTTTTTTTTAAATATTTCAAAGCTACATTCAATATATATGATAAACATAGCTAATACATAAACCTAATGAAACGACAAATAAAATCATAAAATATTATCCTCTTATTTTGAATTTTAACTGATTGTTATATATTGTATTTCTTGTAATTTATCTTTAACTCTAGTAGAATCTTGATATTCTGACTTTAACAAGGTTAAAGAATGGTAGAATTAGCTAAAATGTTGAATTGTACGAAAATAACCGGGCGAATTCAAATGAAACAAAATCAGGTTTTTTATCTATTAAATCTTTGTCATTTATTTTAGAACGGCTATGAAATAAATTATATACACTTCATTTAAAATTATAATTATTGTATAATAAATATGTAATTATTGCTTTTATTATATGACAAGTTGTGTGACTGTTGAATTGCAGAGAATATCAAACAGTTAATCTGAAAATATCAAATGTCTATTTTATTAATGTATGACAGAAAAAATATTTGCGAGGGAAAGTCAAAATATTTTCTAAAAAAAAACTTAATACTGACAATTAAAAAATGATAATTGATCAGTTATTGAAATGTACTACTATTTTATGATTAAAATAATATTGTATTAATCAAATAACCACAGTTGTGGAATAATTATTAACTAAATAATATTGAAAATAGAAATTAACATTTTTTAATAAATTGAAAGTAAGATGTTTAATCATAGACATGTATTAATATTTTATAATTTTTTTATTCATTATATATAGTATTTTTTTTCGAACTTTCAATAGAAAAACGATTTTTATCGTAAAGGATTTTTGTTTATAATAGTGAAAAAGTTATTATTTGATATTTGATTGTATTTTTCAACTACAAATCATAATCGAATAGCTTTAAATAGAATTTAATGAAAGTCATGGAAAGTTAACTTTAAAATTACATGATTCGTTATGTAATAATGAGCACTAATTAAATGTACACAGAACTCGTCCTCAAGATACTTGACCTACTCTTAACTTAGACTAGTGCACTATACCATGTGTCAATAAGCTTCTATATATTCTAATTGATACTCAGTTATCAAGTTGAATTTGAATTAGTTTGTAACTGTTCATTCGGCATGTTATTATTAATAATACTTGACTAATATGTATGCTTGTTACACATAAATTGTTCCAGAGAATTTCAAATAATAATTCCAAAAAAGAATCGAAAGAAATAAACAAGCACAAAATATATGAAAAATCGAATATTTGCTGCATCTATATAATTTTCATTTTAATATCCTTGTTAGTCAAACACTTTGTTAATCAATTAAAAATAATACAATTTAAAAAAGAAAATAATTATTAGTTAATTTTTTCGGAAACTTCTCGGTATTGATTTTGCATTGTGTGTAATTTATTTTTATTCAATGGATCAATCTTCTTATATCAGAAAAAATAATAAAAATGTTCATTAGTCACCTATTGATTATTTTAGTCACAGATGCCCATTACAATAACATTACTATTAGAGTACTGCATTAGAACATCTTGATATTTTAAAAACTTAGTCCTATTTATTTTTCTAAATTGTCAAATAATTTTTTTTAAAAAATGATAAATTGTTTTTAAATTAAATTATAATTTTAAGGTTGTTATTATTTTCTATATAAGAAATGTACACATATTGTCAAATAGCTATTAAATATTAAAAAGTCCATTTACGTTTTTGATAATTGATAATAAAATTTGCACCTATTTGATAATAGATATAATAATAAACTACAGTTTACAAAAAATGCATTGTAGAGGTTGAATTAATTTAAGATTTCGTTCTAATGACATAAACAGAACTGTTTGATGTTCTGTTCTTGTCATCTACAAATATATGTCTATTTTAGAACAGGAAATGTTTACAATTATAATTTGTTTCTTTGTGCGTACACAAGTATCCGTGCACACATTTCATATTTTATATATATATATATATAATATATATATATATATATATATATATATATATATATATTATATGCATAAATACATATGAACGTATGTATATTTATCTGTAAAGAAATAGAAGTTGTACGTATTAGATCAAATACTTTAAAAAAAAATTTAAGAGATGATTTAATGGAAACGTTATTTTAAATAAAATACAATAATATATGATTTAAAATTATAAATAATTTATATAAAGTTAGTTAATATTTTATATAAAATATAAACAAGAATTTATAACAATTATTATTTTTTTATTTTTGATACAGACATTTGATATTACTTATAATTGTATAGAGTTTTCCAATAAGCACTTCAGAAGTTTAAGTAGAAATAAAAAACAAGTATTAAAATAATTAATTATTTTTTTTATTTTTAAACATATTATATGGCAATGATGAAACACAATCTCACTCATATGACCACCATGACTTTGCTTGACATAATGCATTCATTATTTGTTGTTTTGGAACTGCATTCATTTATAATAATGTATTCATTTAATCTAATTTTAATAATTTTTTCACATAATTGTGGTCCAGTTTCATGAATTACACATTCAATATTTATTTTTAATGTTTCTGTTGTTTGTTGTTTATCAGCATAAACCAATGATTTCACATAATCTTACAAAAAATAATCCAATGGAGTTAGATCACATGATCTTGGTACCAATTAATGGGTCCATTTCGTGAAATAATGGACTCATTAAACCTTTGTTTCAATAAGTCTATTGAACTTTTTACAATTTCTAATTGTTGTTGAAGTGTTAAACGTTGTATGATAATTTGCCAAACCATGCTGAGTTGAAATTTCAAAATGTGGTTAAAAATAATTCAAACATGACTGCCACCAGCTGTCAAAATTCTGATAATTTTATTGTAAATCCTTATAAAATTGCATATATAGATATAATGAATACAAATGAAAAACATTTTTTTTAAAAAGTTGTAAAATATTTTTCTTTGATTTTAGTTTCATTATTAATGAATGTCCTTGATTGTAACAATTGTGTTATTTTTTTATTAATTAATGGAGATGTACAATAGAATTAGAATTGAAGGAACTAAATATATTTTCTATTTCATAATAAAAATAACGAAATAATAATTTTAAATTTATCAAAAAGTTTAAAAAAATAACATCAATTTTTGTAGTTCTTGTATCAAAAAATAATCGAATTTAAATATAAATGTGTTTTATTCTACTAAATTGAAGTCTTTAATCCTCGTCAACCGTTAAGGATTAGTTGGAGAAATATTGAATGGCTACTTCAATTCATTCGACTTCTATTCAAGTCTATTAACTGCATGTTATGTCTATATTTATATTACAAACATAAGGATATCATAATTGGATTTCGGTATAAAACGATACTGAAATAGATATCAATGATGTCGTTTAACGAACAATCATAATAAAAAGTATACATAATTTGGCATCGATCTGCATTGTCTTTTACGTGCTTGGCAACAAAACAGTAAATATTTATATCGATGTACTTTATTAAGTTATCTACGTCATAATCAGCTGGTTGTTGGCACTTCAAGTCAATTGTCGTACATTGATGGAAATATGCATATGCATTGAAGAAACGAAGCTTATTAAAAATGATAATATCAAATTGACTACAATATTATTAGAAATACAAACAGTTGTTAAGAAATATATATGATTCATTTTTTTCTGGAAAATTTTGAATATATAGTATATATTTATGTAAGTGTGTGTGTGTATATTGTATATCTACAACTTTTCAATGAAATCGAATACTCGAGACTGATTTTACAGTTAGCGGACACAGACACCTGGCAAAAAGTCGCTTCCATTCAATCCGATGAAACGACACCATTACATAGGTCGTTAACATAGTTATATATAGGTATACATTATATATATATATATATATATATATATATATATATATATATATATATATATATATATAGTTTCATATTTCATACTCGTTTCGTTTGTTGTCTTGTTGTGTAATGCGTTTGAGATATTTTTTCAAGCGTTTTCTAACATTTAAGTATGTGAGCTGAAAGCTTTAAGCGGAAATCAGTGTAAAAGAACATATTATATTTTTGACACATAGATGTAACGATATATATATATATATATATATATATAATGTATCTAAAGATTTATTTTTATGATATACACAAACAAAAATGAAGTGCAATGTAAAAAAAATGAGTTTTAGTTGATTAAAAAAACTCATTTTGTCTCTTTTATATTATTTTTTAGTATTATTCAAATGTTGTTTAATTGATTAAAAAATACTAGTATTCTTAGAAGCAAATAATATTCAAATCATCAATAATGTCATATCATTTTTTTTCTAAAGATTTTTTTATACTCGCGTGATTTTTCTCGATATTTTTGCATTTGTTATTTGCAAATATAGTATTCTTGAATCAAAATTGGTCTTGAATTTCTTCTTTTTAATATTTTATATCATTTTTAATTTTTTATTATGAATTTAATAATAAAAAACCAAAAACAAAAATTCAAGGTTAATTAAATAACTAATACACATCTCCTTGTATAATGTAATTATAGAAAATAATCTTTCATGTAAAATAATAGGCTAATTACTACAAAAAGTATAGTTTTTATGTTATATTAATTGTGGTTCTTTATTTTTTGCGTTATATATCTTCTTTTCATCTTAATTCTTCTTCATTCTTAGAACAAATTTGGAAATAATACGTTCTGTACGAATTTCTTCTTGGTCTTTTTTTTCAATTGATTATTAAAAATGTCCACATTTAATTATAGGTACATACTAATGTTACAGGAAAACATTTGTTACAACAACCTTACTTGTGCATAATTTGTCTTTGTCAAGTTTACAAGAGGTAAAGTACTGCCAGTTGGCTTATTATTTGTGTATGGTTCATTACGTTAGTGTGGATTAGATTTGGTTCGATTTTTTAATATTTTTTGTCTATTTTTTAAAAAAGTAATGCATCAGTCGTCTGTAATATTTTTCATCAGATAGATTTAAATTAACTACCATTTCTATTTTCTTTACTTGTACTACAGTACCGAGCATTTTTAAAAATATTTTTTATACCATTATTTCTTTCTATTTTATTTCAAATCTATGAGGTATAAAACAAGAAATTATTTTCGTTAATACATTTTTTTCAATTCTATTAGTTTTCTTTTTTATAAGAAAAATGATTAGGACATATAAAAAAACATGACTTATCGAACAGTTTATATTATCTTCGAAAGTTTCAACACTGTATACATATTTATCAAAAAAGTGTTGCAATCAATGTTGAAAAAATTCGTAACTTGCATACATAGATCGAGTTAATTAATTTCTATAATGTATGAGATTTGTTCTGTAAGTTTTGTAAGATAGACATAGTTGGCAAGTATTAAAAAATACTGTCAACTTTTTTTAAATAAAATAACTTTGCTTCTGTCGATTGAAAACGACATTTATAAAAAACGAACTAATTAAAACTGTTCTCAAAATCGACGAAGCTTAATATTTTTTCGAGTCATTACCACAATCTTAATAAAATTGTCAGTCTTTTAAAGCCGTTAGTTGTATTCTTCAGAACTTTGATGTAAATTGGATAAAATTAGTATTAACTTCAAATCAAATATTTTATGTAATGAATGTCATAGTCTGTCATATTAATCTCTTGGCACTGATCATTTCTTACTGATTAGAATACTAATTTATATATATATATATATATATATATATATATATATATATATATATATATATATTTGTGTGTGTGTATTATTCGAACAATTGTGCAACATTAATTTATTATGTATACCACTTAATAGAAGTACGAGTACAGGCCCACCTCCTGTATATATGTATATTGTAAGTATACATATACACATAATTATTTATTCTTGACACAGAATGGGTTCAATGATCCTTCATTAAATGTGATATGCATGTGTGTTTGTATATATATATATATATATATATATATATATATATATATATATATATATATATATATATATATATATATATATACATGTAGGGGACAATACACTCGGATTGTATGCGCCGATTGACTTGTGTAAATAAGCATAAATGAGTGAATGAGTATAAGCAGTCACATGACATTGTTGTGACATATTTATTTTATTTTTGTTGCAGTAACTACTTTCAGTTCTCGTTATTTGGTACAAAAAATAAATTTTCAATTAATCTCTATATCTTTCGTTTACTGAATCGGTAAACATGATGCTAAGATAAGAATTTTACACGAATTTTGTTTGCATATTTTATAAATAAATTCAAACTTAAATATTACATACAGTCGATTATTTTTATTCTACACATTTACTCGTTCGTTTTATTTCTTAACTGTTTTTCTTGCACCCAATATCTCCCATTTTCTCGATATTAAAAAAGATATTTTTCATATATGTATATTTAATTGAAATGAGTAATATACTTATTTATTTATGTGTGTTTATCTAACATCAAAATTATTGTGAAAAGCATCCAACAAACCATAAAACGAATACGAAAGCATGTGTAGTCTGTCATGTGAGTGAGTTACCATTGCAATGTAAAATGTGTTTAGATAACCTGTTCTACATGTTTATTCTGTAAGTCAAATAGAAACAGCTGTTTATCATCAGCCATACTTAAATTTCCATAAACAAGACGTGTGATTGACGTTTGCATTTGTGACATAATATTTCATTATTGTCGTAATATAGATGACCGATGAAAAATGGCACGCGATCGAATTACTTACTTCTGAAAATAAATTCTGAATAATAATTAGATGTACATGAATATGATTATTAATGTATTCCAATATAAATTAAACGAATTTTTTGTCATTTTCCAATATGTTTTTTTTTTAGTACACTGTTGTCAAATATTTTTTATATTTTCTATGATTTTTATCAATTACTTAATAAATATCTTTGTTTGATATTTGATTTTATGTAATTTAAAGTAAATTATGATTATTTATATGTATACTCATATATATATATATATATATATATATATATATATATATATATATATATATATATATATATATATATATATACTTGTAAAAAGTTTTTTTTTAAATTATACATTCACATTCACATAATAGACATATTGTATACTTTGAAAAAATGAAATAGATATCCTTCAAAGGCACTTTGTAAATATCTAAATAGATTATAGGATGTAAAATAAAATATACATTTATATAAACCTAAAACAGGGTTGTTATTCATCTTATTGATTTTATAATTGTGTACATTCTTGCTTTTTCAATGCAGTATATTATGAAGAGTAGTAAAATTTTATATCTAAAATTATTCCTTTTTCTAAAATTAATTTAAAGAATAATGTGAAATGTTTTCTATATTTTTTTTCACAAAATATGATTGTGTAACTTCATATATTTTTTATTTGTAATTAAAAAATATTTTCTTTACTTTTCAGCTTGCTTTAATCTGACAGTCATATCATTTTTTTTATATTTACTAATAATTTTGTACAAGTTATAAAAGATAGAAGTATTAAGTAGTGTAAGGCCGAATATTCAGTTTGCTATTTAATAATTTATTCGTTATTAATTTTTATTTTTGTACAACAATCTACTTACATTTCTAATTTGTTAATTTTAAAATTGTTAATATATATATATATATATATATATATATATATATATATATATATATATATATAATATAAACATATAATATCAAATATTTCATGTATCCTGCTTACATTGAAATATTTTATATATTTTTTAATATCGTCTTTTTGTATTTTTTTTAAATTGCTTGTTTCCATTTTTTCTTTCATATTTTGTATTTATTCATTATGTTATTGCTTCCCAATATAATTAACTTATTTTTTTAAAAAAAATAACTAATATATAACAATTATCTGGTCTGGTGTTGACATCCATGGACTTTCACTCCACCAGAAAAAATTTTGACATGCCCTCAAAGCAGGGGAGATAACCTACTAAAAATAAAAATATTCTTAAGAAAAACAGAATATTTTATTGTTTGTGTCGTTTTATCTAAACTAAAATCAGAAATATTTCTATAAAAATAACAAAAAAAAAAAATGATTCATAAAGTTATATATTGATATTGTTATATACTTAAACTATTATCATTTTATATTAAGTTCACATACTAAAAATTGGTTGATTTATGAGTATTTTATGGAAATCTGAAACATTGTTCAAAAATCTTATCCTGATTCAAAAACAAATTCATGGAAAGATTATAGAAAACGATATTGTTATCATTTATCTTTACAAATCTATTTCCTGTTTACTTTTTTCAATTATCATATGAATATATATATATATATATATATATATATATATATATATATATATATATATATTTTTGAATGTATGTCTAGCTTTGATCTAAAAATAAGTACATTGACCCTCCAGTCTGGCGTAGTTAGGCAGGTAGATTGTACATTAGCCTAATATCTCAATCACAAATCGTGTTTGTATCGACAACGCTTTCGGCATTGCATCATATAACGTGACAAAGTAGCATTAATCCAATCGTATTTAGTCCATTCGACGCGATTTACAACATTTCGATAATTATCTTAATGGATATTATTGTTTCGTTGTTGTTATAAATCGTTTATCTGTGCGAATTTGTGTAATCCTTTCGAAAATCAACTATTTTTTAAAAAAAAAATAATTCGTTCCGTTTTGAGAACATTTATCTGGATTTATTTTATCACTGTTTGTTAATAGACGGATATGTTTATAAGATTAAGTTGAGTAAATATTAAAGATTTTTAATATTTTAAATTCGCCTTAAGCTGACTATTAAATTAATTATACTTATTTTAGTTTCTGTTTGTATTGATTAAATTATTTTATTATATATCATTTAAATAAGATTTTTTTATTGATACTAATAACTAAGTGATTTTAAAATGGCATGAATTTCGAAACCAATTATAAAAAATGCAATATATATATATATATATATATATATATATATATATATATATGTGTGTTTATATATATATATATATATATATATATATATATATATATATATATATAAACACACACTTATATAATGTGTATATGTGTTTTTGGATAGATTAATAGACAAATTGAGATGTTTTATTTATAATTTATTCAAATTTCTGTTTCTCTTTCTTTCATTTCTCATTAAACTTTAATTAAGTTTAATTTTGTTAATTAACTAAAAATATTTATTCAGAAACTCCTAATATATTTTTTAATCCTTATATTAATTTATTTCTAGTAAACAAATCTAGACATGCCAATACGCTTCATTCAAGGATACAGAATTTATCCTACTAACTGTTGACCATGAGTCCCGTGATTCATGCCATCGTAGATGACTAATTATAACGTAGTAAATGACTAATTAACAAATAATAAAAGAACATTGATGGGATTATGAATTTAGAATCTGAAATTCTTTAAATTCTTCATGAAATGTTTTTATTCAATATAAATAGCTTCTGTAGTTGATTTTCAAAAATAAATCAGTATTTCATGTGATTTTTTTGTGTATTAAATTGTTCAATAAGCAATAATTTTGAGAATTGTTATTAATATATCAAAATTAAATATTTTATTACATTTTTTAATAACTCAATTATTAATTCAATTACGAAATATTTTTGTCTGCAAGTTTCTATCTCGTCGCATTTATTTTTAATACTTTTTGTTTTATTTTCATGTAATATAAATTTCTTAATGCATTATTGATTGCCTCTCTACTAAGTATAATCCAGTCTGTGTGAAACGAGAGCCAGCTTTTATTACTTACTTTTTCATTTTTAAACGTTAATAATTTACAAAGACCATTCACTTGTGCATACCTTTTTGTTTCTGTTACATTTTTTAACAATTTTAAGTAAAGATACAGTTTTGAAAGTTGTTACATCAAAGTTATTCAAAATTAAGGACTATTTAACTGTGAACAACTTTTTAATTCAAATTTTTATTGTTCTTTTATTTTTTTATTGTTGTGGTATAAATTATTGTAAAAATAAATAGTGAAATAAATTAATTTTGTCTAAAATAAAATCAAAACGAGTAGATATTTACAAGTAAATTTATAATTACAGTTCGACATTATAGCTAAATTTGATTTTATAGATTAATTACTATTCCATGAACTTCAATTTTTTTTTAGTAATTGCTTATTCTCTTTCAGCTATGCATAACAAAAAATAATTATCGAACACTTTGATAAATAATTATTGTACACTTAAACTGTAATAATTATTGAACACTTTTTGATAAATAATTTTTTTAGTGATTGAGGTAATGATTAATATAAACGAATAGATTTCTAAACAAGTAAAATTATATTTATTTTTAAATGAATGATAATATTTGTTTGGTAATTTTAATAATTTGTTTTGGTAATTTTAATTCAAGTGTTCTTTTAGTGCTGAATATTTATTGTATTATTTAACAACAAATTGTAATTACTAGTAAAATCAATTAATAATCATCATAATGAATAATGTAAAGAAAAAAAAATAAGAATCAGATATTACTTATCACTTATTTGAAATCATTAAAAATATTTTTCACAGTTATTGTTTGTAGATTAATATTCGTTATTAATATTTTTATCATGATATAAAATTTTATGACATTACAATTATTTTGCGAATTGTTTAAAGCAATTTTTCATTTATTACCAACTGCAACTGCAATAAAATATTAGAAATATTCGAAGTATTTGTTCTATATTTCATTAGTTTATTCAGGTTCGTGTTAAATCTCAAGTAAAGTTCATTTGTCTGTATATTCAACATTTATTTAAATAACAATCGTTTGTATAAATGTTTTATGAATAAATAAATATTATATATGATTTTCTCTGTCGTGCTCTAGGAATCGTATAATTATTATATTCAGATGACTATTAATAATCATTGGTATTATAAAGCAATAAAGTGTGTGCATGTGTGTATAATAGTAGTCTATTTTTATTGCTATTAATACTGTTGAATATAAAATCGAAATAAAAAAAAATAATAAAATTCCAATTGTATGAAATTCAATAATACACCTGATATAAAATCTTGGAATTTCTCCATGCACACCTTTGCGTTTATCTAAATCTATTACTGTGCACAAACCGTTTTGTCATTCATGCAAAAAATACCATTTCACTAGAAAAATTGTAAACCTTTTCCTGCCGATTCACTTCATTCTTTCATACGTAACATTTCATGACTTTACTCACGTATTACGTGAGAAATTCCCCCGACAGTGAAATCACGTGATCTTTATCTATTACAATCATTCCTTCATACACTTGTTTCTGTCTTACCCGCGCATCGTGAACTGGTTACGACGACTGTTTGAAGTTCGTACTGTATATACTCGAATATATTTTAGAAGAAGGCATAGTTGAAGTACAACCGCATGTTTGAGTTGAACTGAGATAATGATGATGCCGATGGTGCAGTCACGTTTCGAGTCTGGACCACGTCTGTGTCGGTCTCGTGTATAGACCTACCTGTATATATTGTTATCTATCTGGTGTTCTAAACTTGTTCTGTAGGTTGTTCGTAATGTGGTGCAAAAAAGACCGGTCCATGAAATGTATGTAGCGAGTGTACAAAAGTGGATATTTTGTTCTTAGAGATGTTTTAATTATTCGATTAATTATAACTGAGTGAACATTGAATTATTACAAGTGTGACAATTGGTTCGGCTTTTATTTTTTAATTTGCCTTCTGTTCTTTAGTTACGTGACCATCGACATTACTACGTGGATTAATTAACAATTTGTTAAATTTATGTATGTTGGTCTTTTTTAAATAATTTCTAGAGTTAAAATATTAAATAAAATTAAATATATAAATTAATAAAATACAATTTATTAATTCTTGATCATAAATAATTAAAAAAACAAATAATTAGTTAAATATATAAACGCAAAAAAATCAAATGAAATTAAAATTACCTAAAAAATTACAATTTTACACGTTTGAATTATGTTTATAGTTACTGTAGATTAAGTTGTGGTAATGATGTACTAATTCTCTCTAATCAGTTATTATTGTTACTTAAACAATTACTTGTATTCATATATAATTTTGGTCAGTTAGAAAGATATATAATAGTTATCTGTTTTAAACTTGGCACTATTTGATCATTATTCAAGTTACTCGAATAATGTTCATTGAAGATGTATTTGAACATGTTAATAGTTTAGGAATTTCTCACAATTATTTCGTTTGTATAATTTTCAAAAAATGCAATTTTATTTATAGAATAAACTGTAATTGAAAATATTTTTTTTATTCTAGACTCATGTAATTCATAAATGTTGCAATTTGTATGTATTGTGTGTGTGTGTGTGTATATGTATCTATGTATATATATATATATATAAATATATATATATATATATACATACATACATACATACATACATACATTGATGCACATAAGTCATGGCATACATGGGTATCAAGCAATTTATTAATATAATTTAATGAAGTCGTTAAATAAAAAAAATATTTAATTGAAAATAAATATAATCATTAAATTTATTCATTATGTAATATTCATTATATTTATTTTTAATTACATATATTTTTTTAATTTAACGACTTCATTGAATTATATCAATAAATTGCTTATTTTACCCATGTATGCCATGAAGTAAGTGCGTCAGTGTGTGTGTATGTATATATATATATATATATATATATATATATATATATATATATATATATATATATGTATGCATGCATGCATGCATGTATGTATGCACATATATTAAAAAAAGGAATTCAGATATTTAAAAAAAAGATAGGAAAAGATCTACAGATATATTAGATAAAGATATAGGAAAATTCGTTGAAAAGGACAGTAGAGAAAGACATTGAATAATGTATTGAATAATTATGCATGACTAATTTAGTAATTATTAAAATTCCTACGAGTTTTGTACATGACTTTAATTAAAAAGTAGAATAATTAAAAGTTTTTCTTAGATATATTTAACAATAACATTTCCAATGACTATATTAATTTTTTTGTATTTGTTTTAAGATTTAAATTAGTAAATGAAAGTGAAATGTTGATATTATTTCATCATTGGCATTATATTATATTTGGTTTGTAGTATTTAGAAAATATTTAAATTGATAAGTGTGTTACTACGTTACTTGTTAAAAATAGATACCTGCATATTAATAACACATAGACACACAATAAATATATATATATATATATATATATATATATATATATATATATATATATTAATATAGATAGACATGGATAGATATAAGTATCTTATAATAATGTACACATTGTTTTCATTTCTGAGAATATCAGTTGGCTGCAATTTCTAAACTGACTTAAACGTGTTTTATTTATAAAAAGGTCTGTTCGATTCGCTTAAAAAAGAATGTGTAAATATTTGGCTGCGCTAGAGCCTGTTACACTTTTGATCTCATTTCTAAATATTTCGATTGCATCTTACCTAAAAAATAAATAATAGATCGGTTAGAAACAACAGATCGCTTAAAAATTAAATACATATATACATTTGCTAAATCGTTTTTATAGTTAGATAAACATTTTATAAAATAACATTTCACTTCACAACAACTTAATCCTGAAGTGAATATTGTTAAAAATACACATCGGTTGAAATGTAATAACGTATGTATGTTTATATTTATATGCATATTTAAAACTCGATACCTGTTTTCAATATGAAAATAATTTCTAGAATTTTCATTCTTTTTTCCTAATACGTCAGATTTGGCCTTAACTAACTATTACTTGTATTAAAATAGAAGACATCTTGAATTATTTATTCCTTTGTTGTTTGACAATTAAAATTCAATCAGATTTCAATATACATTTTGTAAAATAATTTATATATATATATATATATATATATATATATATATATATATAATTCTTGTAAAATTATTCAAAATATTCAATTAACATGTTTGTTATAATTTATTTATTCCATTTTAATTAATATTAATTACTGATCGATTATGAATGGTTCAGTGTATTATTGTGAAGAATATCTTTTAATAATGTTAAAATTTTACTGCTATTTCCTAGTAATGGAGGTAATAAATTCTTGTCACTGTTATTCATAATTCATATTTTGAAGGTTTATGTATTTGCAGACATTATTGCGTGTATATATATATATATATATATATATATATATATATATATATATATATATATAATATACATATACATGTACATATACATACACTGACGTGCATAAGTCATTGCTATATGGGTAACATAAGCAGTTTATTATAATTCAATAAAGTCGTTAAATTAAAGAAAAATATTTAATTGATAATAAATATAATAATTATTCAATTAAATATTTTTTTTTAATTTAACGACTATTGAATTATATCAATAAATTGCTTCTGTTACCCATATAGCGATGCTTATTCGCAGTGTATATATATGTAATATGCTCATGTATGTATGTCTGACAAGAAAAAGAATCAGCAAAGAATGAAATTTGATTACTTATTCTTTTTTTCAATGTTTTAATGTATGTAATGTCTTAAATATATGTAAAAATACTTTTAATTTATACGTTTATTAAATATTTATACATCACTTAATACTTATTCAATTTTCTTATTTTATAATGTCCAAAAACAATCGATTTTAAAAAATCATTTTTTAGATTTATTTCTCTAATTGGAACTTTTTTAAAAAAATCTGTATATATTCAAATAAGTTAGTAAGAAAGTATTTTTTAAAATTGTTTTAAAATAAGTGTTTATATTCTTTTAAATTTGATTTTCCTCTCTCTCTCTCTCTCTCTCTCTCTCTATATATATATATATATATATATATATATATATATATATATAATTGAATGTGTTTACATATTAAATGCATTTTCATTCATTAATAGTAAATGATTAACTATATATAATCAGTATTGACGTAAATGTAGCTGATAACATTTTAATTTTTTCTATGAATTTTTATTTTATTTATTAAAAACTTAGGTTCATTACAATTCAGAAATGTAAAGACAGAGTTGTTTATATGTATGTGTGTGTGAGTGTGTGTGTACGTAAATGTATATATATATATATATATATATATATATATATATATATATATATATATATATATATATATATATTATAATTATAATTATATCCGTACCATCGTCTTTTTCGTTTATGTAAACAGATAAGAAGTAATGTTGTTTTATAAAAATTATCTGCAATCATACGATTCATGTGTGAGTGATAATTATTTCTTATTACTGTGATAATTTACTCATATAGTCATTTAATTGTTGAAAAGAAATTAATTAAGTTTATTTTTATCTCTAGGTTAGTATATGGTTGTTTTAAATGAATATAATATCTTTAAACATGTTAGTTATGTCAAGGAATAAAGATCCAAAATTGAATTGAATTAATAATATTTGATAAATAGAACAGAATTTATACAAGATGTAATTTGTTAATTTGAAAGTGAAAATGTTTAATAAAAAGAACTAATTTTAAAAGTATGTGTTGCATTTTAAGTTTCGCAGTGAAGATTATTTTATTTTTGCATTGATTTTTATCCAGTCTTGCCTATTATGAAAAATGTTTAAGTTGGATTTTTTTTTCATTCACAGGAGATTTTATCTTTTTTATATTTATATGAGCACTTTTTACAATAAACATAACTTTTAGTAATCTGTTATATTAATCATTTTAAAACATCTTCGAAAAATACATTTAGATATTTTAGATATAGTTTTTCCTTTTTGTGCATTTGAATATATTTTTATATAATGATAAATATTAATTTGTTTTCCTTATAATATTGACACGAACAAAAAAATAAATTATTAAAATAGTATTTAAAAAATATGAGTACATGTGAATTTTCAGAAGTGTTGAGTCAAATTGATAAAAACAATAATTCAAAAGTGCCTAACGATTAAGTTGTAATATCAGTTTGTTATTTACTTTATTAGAAAAACTTCAACTTTTATAAATATACATATAATTCTAAATGTTTTTATAACAGTCAGTTTATAAAATGTGTTTACTTTTATTATATATATATATATATATATATATATATATAAATATATATATATATATATATATTCACACGTATGTATGTAAACATTCATAATATATAAAGTATAATAAACACTAATTGTCCACTAAATAAATTTTCGCCAGTTTAGTCTGTTTAAAAGTCTTTTTAAATATGTTTATTTGAAATACCCAGTTTTTTACCATGAAAATATTGAAGTACAATGAATTCTTTATATGTATTATCTACGAGTATTTCATGAATCAGGTTGTGTATTATTTCATAATAGCATATTTTTCAATACAATTCCAGTTTTTTATTATTATTTATAACTTATGACCCTGTGTTTGTTTTTTACTATCTAATTATCATAAAATATGTACAAGCTTCTTTGAAATATACACTTTAATGTTTTTTCTATAGGTATGTACAAATAGTGCAAGTATTAAATAATTAATAATTGGAAATTATAATTTATTAAGGAGTGCATTTATTTTTACTTAAATTTAAAAAAATACTTTTTTAAAAATATAACACCAAAGTAGAAATTTAAATTAATACATATATTTTTATTTGATTTTGAATGAAATTTATATATATATATATATATATATATATATATATATATATATATATATATATATATTTACTTCTGGTAAACAGCTCAATTTTAATTTTTCAAAGCTCTTTACGCATACTCTATTATATTTTCTTTTCAACGTCGAATCTATAAATACTAGAATTTATATACAATGGAATGGAATTTCACTTTCGAATAAGGCCATTGAACGAAATTGTAGGATTACGTCTATTCATCGCAACGTCAATATCGTTTTGATTCATATTGATATTTTTATACATTTTTAAAAAAAATATTCATAGGTTTATATATATATATATATATATATATATATGTATATATATAAGGGAAACGGGAGACAGGCAAGGAAATAAATCAATGTAATACACATAGAGTTTTTTTCATGAGGTAAAGAAGATATGTCAGGAATGTCCTTTAACCGAAATAATAATTCAGACAATTAGATAATACTGAAAAACGTAACAAAAACTCGTTACGTTTTTTGTACATTTGCCAAAAAAGCATTTTACGTTGACAGCAGAGACAAGAAGCACATAATAGACTGAAAAAAAACGAACACACATTCGTGATTCTCTGTTGTATTCGTAAATTGAATTATGAGAGATATTAGATCTTAAATTGTGAGTGAGACAACTTTATATATATATATATATATATATATATATATATATATATATATATATATATATATGTGTGTGTTAACATTCACATTTTCCATTAGTTTTCTTGTATTATTTTTAGATAGACATTATTTTATAGCATTAAATTACCTATTGTATATATTGTAAATATATGTTTGATTTCTTTCTATTATATTAATATTGACTTTGAATTTAACTAAAATATTTTATTACAATTCTAAATAATACCTACATACATGTATATATATATATATATATATATATATATATATATATATATATATATTGTATTGATTTAATATAAATTTAATTTCCTTATATTTTTGTTTTATAATTTTTTGTCACTCAACTTTAAACTTTCCATGTTTATAATACAAGTTCATATTTATTTGCAAATCTTTTTTTTATTGCTCATTAATTCACAGTTAAGTTTTTTAAATGTAATTTAAATTTAGAACATTTTTGTATACCCAATATAATGTTTTTATTTTAAAACTGTTTCTTCTTATTAAATTGTTTTTCTGTTTCGATAAAAGTTATTGGTAATTATTCATTTTTTTCGATTTTCTGAAAATTGGTAAACCTTATTTACACTATTTTATTAATACATTTAACTTGAATCGATAAAAAGATATGAGTGTTATGGAAGGGAATTTAAATGACTGAACTTTAGTACTTGAATGTTATTCTTATCATTAATTTTTTTTTACTACTCATTTTGTGATAAGAGTAATAAAATTTATTAGTTTTATATTTGTCCTCAGAATATTTTATATGTAAGAGTGATTTTTATTCTTTTTATTTTTCGTTATGAAATTCTATTTAATATATTAATTGATTATTTATTGTTTGGTCATTATTCTATTTTATAATTGATTTTAGTTTGAAAACTAGCTTTGTTATGATTTCAACTATTAAAACTTCAGCATCAAATGTGCATGATTTATTTTTTTAAAATATAAATAATTTCGTAATACTGTAAAATATGTTAAGGAGGAATATAAAGGAAATTTGACTTACAAATACTTTTTTATATAAATTAAGTTTTTTCTTCTTTGTAGAATGCAAATCTTTAATTTTTCCTATAACATTTTTTTTTGCATTAATACACATCGTCGATTTTCTTAAAGAGCTAGATTTTAGTCATTGGATTTTTTAATAAAATCAATTTTTCTTATAATTGAATTTGAATTTTTGATACATTAATCAACAGTTTATCGTGCTAACCAGCCAGTAGTTTCGCCGGTGTTATTGTTCAAGTAATCGATAAGTAATTGAGTATATGCTTAAAATTATTCACTAATTATCTTCATTAGATAATTAAACTTGAGAATTCATCTTCTGAATTGTATTTGATTTTACATTTAGTAACTTATGAGTCTGTAAGTTTTCTAATAATAAAAGACTTCTACAACGACGTTTAACTTTACAACTGCTAATAATACTGTGATATTTCATCGCCTCGACTTAATGTACTAATAAACCAGTGGACTGCGAATAGCAAGCAAATAAGCGTCGGGGTGTCAGTTCTACTCCCGTTGTGTGCATCGTGTATGTTAGAGACGCGACAGTTCGGGAATGGTACAGTTTTTCGATAGGAAAAGCTTTGTGTGATTGTATGGCTCGTACGAAATGAAAATCGGGGAAAGGAAAAACGCACTCGACCACTATTCCCTATCGGCGTTCGTCTCTTTCGTCGACGTCGTCGTCGGCACCACCATCATCATCATCATCGTCATCCTTACATCTTTCAGTCGATCTGTTCGACTGTTGTAGGGGCGATTCGTTCCCCCACTAGACTTTCAATATTCGAGCGGACGCGCGCATACGAACACACGTACACATAGAGAACGAGCAGGCCTTTGGCTGTACGCACAATTCTAGACAGCCAGTCTCTCCGTGCACGTACCCACGGAACACACGCGCGCGCGCAAACGTATGTACAAATCGTACACATGCACACATACACATCTTCCTACTGACACATACACGCGCGAATACGGAAAGTGAACGCGCGACGAGAGTCGAACTTGGATGCATCGCAAGTGTTGTCGTTCTATAGACCCCATATAATGATTCTCGGCCGTCGCCGTATCCCCAGTTTCATCGGATTCGTCGACGGAAACATACTGCTTTAGCACGTCATCGAATCTCCACGTATCATCTATATGTATACGTTGGTTTATAAAACAACAACAAATAAATGAAGTAAATGAGTGGAATTGACATTTAAATTACAAAAAAAATCAACCAATTAATGACAATTGTGTGTATCGTCGAGAAATTGTTGTAAACGGATCGAACTTGTATTACATAAAAGTTTGGAATATGGATTTGTGTAAAACAACGTCGTAAATTGTTATTTCTTGTGCTGAGTGTCTTGACGTGCGTCCTTCTTCATCATCGAAACGTCAATAGTGGTGTATAATTCGTTTTTAATCAGTGAAACGAAATCGTTTTATTGATAGATCATCAATAACGTTACGAAATATATTGATCAATTCCTACATATCTTCAACTACGAAAAGTATTACCGAATGGGTAACATAAATCAGTAGTTAAAAAGGAAAACAGTTATAAATCCATTTTAAATTCCATGATTTATATCAGTTTTTCTTTTAATCACGTATAATTATTTGTTTACATTCTACATTTTTAATTGATATTATGTTTTGAATTTTGGACTAATTGTGTTTTTTATTTAAGCAAACAAGCTTTATGTGCATATATATTTGTACATAAAATTAAAAAAAAAATATTAATGACCTAATTTCTCATTATGTAATAAAATGATTAATTGAACATTTTCAGTAAAATACGTGTTGATATTCAAATACAACATTAATTTATTTACATTTGATAAGTGCGTTGTCTACATACGTTTAAATAGGTTACTGAGTAATTTTTGACAAAATTTACATATTTTTAAAATGTATAATTATTCAATTCTTGAATATAATTAACATTATTTGCATCTCTATAGTTTTCCATTTGTTTTAAATTAATTATCTAAAGAAATAATTTCTTTATTATTAAAAAACGATTAAAATAGATTGTATTCCTTATATTTTCTTTTTTTCGGAATAAATTTACTTTAATGAGCGTAACAATATAACGGAATTCATTTGAAAACTGAATTTGTTATTGATATTTTTTTGTGAGAGGTTGTTGACAAATGTGTTTGTTGTCTGACTAATTAGTTGTCATCTTTCATTGAAGAAACAATTGTCTGAAAAGCTTATTGTGTTTGAATGAACTAGTTAAAAATAAAATAGTAGTGATATATAATACAATGATTTTCAAAAATTTATATTTATATTGAAATTGCATTAATGTCTATTAAAAAGTATTTTATTTGAATTTAATATAATTAATCATCTTTTAAAGATATACTAATTTTTTTGTTTATTTTAAAATTTTAAGGCGCTTGATTATAATTTAAAAAGTAAGTAACCAGTAAATTTGTTTATACTTTATTAAAAATACCATTTTTATTTCGCTAACATATCATTTAAAAAAAATATTTAAGTGTGTAAAAGGGAAAACGAGGTAAATAAAAAATGTACAGGACATGAAAAAATGTAATCACAACAAAACAAATGTATTGAAATGTCAAATATTTCAATATTCATTGAAGGTATAATTACATTTAAATATGTATGTAAATAATTGTTGATGTAAATGAATTCGTTGCATTTTTATGAACGAGTATCAGCGTTGAATTAAAATTTATATTTTCAACGAAAAAATGAATATGAATGAAATCCCTAATGTCAATAAATAAACAGTCTGTGCGTTCGTTTCGAATGCATAACGAAAACTGGTCTATAATTTGAAAATGAAAAAAAATTAAATTAGCGATTAACTTGCTACAAACATTAAATCAATATTTTTGTGTTGCCCATGTAGTGAACTTTTAGGAAAATTTCAATATTATCTATATTTTTTCTAATGTTTAAATTCATATATATATATATATATATATATATATATATATATATATATATATATATATATATATATATATATATATATGCGATTTAATTATATTTAAATGAAAAATCTGGTTTTTATTCATTCTTTACAAAAATTGTAAGTATTCACATTTGAGTTTTTTTTACATGTAATTGTAACATACAGTTTAGAAAAATTTTAAAATTGTATTTGTATCATTAAGACCATTTTTATTGAAAAATGGTTAAAAAAATTACATGATAGGATTTTGTATAAAATGTAAATTTCTTCTAAACATAGTAGAATATTTTAAAGCGAGAGATAAGAGTAAATATTTTCCTCTATAACTAAATATCCTTGACTTAATTACAGTTTGATAATGTATAGATAATTTATACTCTATTTTTAATTGAAAACTTGTAATTTTTAAATTGGCAATACTAGCTGTATTTTAATTAATATCAGAAAATTCCATACAAATATGTACATAAGAATTACCTCATATACTACTATAAAAATTGTTTTGACGTCAGTGTCTTGTAGTGATAACAGTAAACTATTAAATTATTAGTTTAAAAACTTTTTTTAATGAAGTTGATAAAAATACGTACAAAACACACACATACATATGTGTGTATATAGATATATTTGAAGGATTTATATGAATATAATTATAAATTAATCTGCTGCACAATGTGTCATTAGTTCCTATCTGTCTGACCTTGAATATAAAATATTTTTGTAAAAAGCCGATTGTCTCTCTCATTTAAAAAATCTATGGTTGACAATATCTTTTTTGACCATTGCCAAGTTTCACTGAAATCTTGACTTGAATTCAGAAATTTTGAGAATTTTTTTACATTTATGTAATAATATAATGTTACAACTATCTTATGTTACTTGAACTTAAATATAATTAAAACAGTTTTCTTTTCATTTGTACTTTTTATTTTTGTATCTGTAGATTTTCTGTTATAAATTTTAACGTTATTTCATCGATAGATTACATTTTTTAATAACAAACAATATATTTTAATTTTTTTAAATTCAATTAATAAATTAGAAAATTAATATTGTTTTTGTTGTAAAATCACTTTTATTTTCAATTAAAATATATATTTGCAAATCGCACTCTGTATGTTTTTTTAATAGATACAAGTATACTAAAATAGAACCGATGATTTAAAAATAAAGTGAAGGTTATCTTGTATTGTTTATATAATTATTTCAATCGTAACAATTAGATAATTACTGAATACTTGTTTGTAATTTTCTTTTATATTTTTTTTTATTTTTGAAGTGATTCAAGAATTATCATTTTTTAATATTAGTTTTAATTACATATAAATACATTTCAAGACACGAAGGGTGTTTTTAAAAGAATGATTTTTTTTCATTTCTTTTTTCTTAAAAGAAGTATTTTTTTGAATATTAAAAAAATTGTAAAAAAATCAAATGATCTTTCATACTTTATTAATTTTTTTTGGTATTTTAATTCGGAATTGGCGATTTTTTTAAGAATTAGGTATTTAAAAAATATTTATTATTTTATTAACACTTGGTTTTATTTACTTTTTTTTAAAAAAAACTATTTTTGAAGATATGAATATTAAGTTGTATTTTTAAGTTAGTTTTAGAAAAGGTTTCTTTATGAATCTGTTTCTCCAGTTTAATCTTTTTTGGTTGTTGAAATAATATTCAGTGTTTGTAAAAAATTGTATATATTGTCATTTAATGGTTTGTGTTAGTATCTCTCTCAACGTTACAACATTTATTCATCTTCTGGGACAGTAATCGTATACTACTTCTCGAACGTACATCTATTAATTTAATTTTATATATAATTTCTATTTTAATTTATTTTACATTGGTAAATCAATTACATTCAATATGTGTTTATATATTCTTATTTAATAGAAATAATAGTGAATATAGTTTTTCTATAAAAAATGCTATTGCTTTCAAAATATTTTTTTTATGTTAAAGATATCTTCAAATCTTTTTTAAGTTATTCGAAATATTTCCACATTTTTCTTTTGCGAATGAGTTTCTTTTTATCCGGTATATATTTATTGATATAAATAATTTATTAATAAATTGATTTTTCAACATAATTATTTGTTTTATTGATCAAAGACAACAAAACCACAAGTGATTTATTGATGGGTGCATTATCTTGATATAGAATTGATTCTTTTTCAATATCACTCATTCTGCTGTCATATCATATTTATTTTCTGTTTTTAAATAATTTCATTTACTTTATAATATATATTTTCCTCTATTTTTTTTCTATGAAGTATTAACAAAATTATTCATGATAGTCCTTTTTCTTCAATATTTTTTTCTCTTATTCACATATATTTTTTGAAACATACAAAATTTGTTTATATCTTATATTTTTTTTAAAAAAATGGTTAGTGTTAGATTTTGACTTTATATTTAAATAAAATATTTTAAGAATTATATATATATATATATATATATATATATATATATATATATATTGTTCCAATAAATAATTAATTCTTTATGAAGTGGTTATAAATTACAACAAGTAATAATAAAAAAGATACAATTGTATTATCTGACAAGGGAATTTAATGTGTATTACTCTTAATATATGATACAACAGGTACAGTTGTGTGTTTGTAATAGATATATACCACATTTATCAATTAATTAAGCTATAGAAAAAAGCTGATAATTATATACCGATAATATTCTATTACTTGATACGGTATTTAATATCCTATTTGTATGACTAAGAACGGGTTTTGTTGCTCTGACATTTTCTATACGAAATGTCAATTTTAACATACACTTTGTGCGAGTTGTGTTTTTGGCGAAAAAAATAGTTGTTTACATTCCTCTATATATTTTTCAATATATCAGGTCTACGTGTGTGTTATATATGTACACATACAGATTCATATATATATATATATATATATATATATATATATATATATATATATACAATATATAAAATAGTAGTGTTGAATTATATTCGAAAACATTTTTTCCATAAATATATTAAAATATTTTTCCTACTTAGCAGTCCAAATCTTAAAATATAGTCAAGTTAAAATCAATCATATACATTGTTTTTTTTATATTTTCTTCCATTGAAATGTGACTTTTTATAATCAATCATTCTTTCTTTCTTCTTAATATTATGTTTAGGAGATTTTAATCTTTTATTCATAAAACGACTTTTTGATTAACATTTTTGATATTATAATATTGAATATAACTTTATTATAAATTTAATTCTTATATGAGAAAATAATTGTTAAAATTGATTTTGTTAGCTTTAATAATTTAATTTTAGATTACGTTTTACGAGAATGAATCATGATAATTTTTTTTTATATAGTTTCGTTATTTTCATATCTCTTTCATTTATTTTAATATATTTATTTTTTAATAATCACTAATTTTAAAAAATAATTACAGTTAAGTAAATAGTTTATTAAAGTTGTATTTAAATTATGTTTTTGAGTTTTGTGAACTCAATATTTTAATTGAATTTGGTTATGTTTTTATTAATATATACATATATATATATATATATATATATATATATATATATATATATATATATATATATATATATATATATATGAAACTTTTATATCGTTTTTAAATAATTGCTACAAATAAGTATATTTGATTTAAAATTGAGCATTGATCTTGACAATATTTTTATTCAAGTTCCTATGTTTTAAAACTTTCTATATTTGACTATAGAGATTTTTCTGTTGCTTTACATTTTGAGTGACATTTTTTATCTCTTGGATTTTTCTGTGATTTTTTTTATTTTAAAATATATTAAATTATACACTGGCCATGGCTTTATATATATATATATATATATATATATATATATATATATATATATATATATATATATATATATTATATATATATATATATACATAATTATATTATATATATATATATATATATATATATATATATATATATATCAAATTTATTAGCAGGGGTTTTAATAAAAAAAGGTTTTATTTTTTTATTTATTTTCTTTTTCGACCTGTTTTAAAAGTACTTTGATAAAGAAAGCCGTAATTTGTGTATATATATATATATATATATATATATATATATATATATATATATATAAATGTATATATGGAGAAGATGGGGGGTATGTATGTATGTTGTTTGCATGTATGTATACACTTGTAAAATTTGGATACAATGATAGTATGGCCCAGCTGGCTAAGTACTTTGTTAATTTCATTATTTATATACATATTTTTACAACTATCCATTATGTATTGTCGTTAAAGGAAAATAATATTTTGTTGTTTTGTATTAAAAAAGCATTCTTTTTTTAATTAATTTTTAAAAATGATTTACTAAAATTTTGTTCATATTTCTACCGATTTATTAATTATTGAGAAATTGTGATTTTTGAATAATTATTTTCGATTTTAAATAATGCCATCAAGTTGTTTTCATAAATTAAAATCAATGATTAATATTAAATGTGAATATTTTTTATTGTGTGTAGTATTTTTTACCATTGAAATATTTTATAGAAAATTAATAGAAATTTCTTAGTATTTAAGTTCGATTTAAAATCGTTATTCAACAATGAATTGAATATTTAGATAACTAATGATCAGTAACTGCATTTTTTTCTTAATTTTTATGAATTACAATTATTGATTATGTTCATGTTTCTTTCTAATATTATTGTATTGATTTGTCATTTTCTTAAATTATCAATATTTGTTTTCGTTAATTATAAATGTGTAAGTGTAACACAACATTACCGTGTTGATATTTAAAAGACAATAGTTCAGTGTGTATGGTTCGTAAATGAATATCTAAAAATAACCGTGAAAAGTATGCAGTTGACAAAGTAAGTATTTCCGAACTGTGCCGAGTCTGATCGGCACGAAAATTAATTCCTGAAAATACACAGACGGACGTAACGACATCGACGACGGTTTGAACGAATTCGAGAAAAACATCAACATTGAAAATATGTCATCGGTTTTGTCTTTAATTTATTGTTTTCATTGATACAACAAATATATGTATACACACACTCTTATATATATAAGATATATATATATATATATAATCGAATTGCTGCTTTTACTAGTGAAAGTTAATAAAATAAGATGTGTCAAAACTTTCAACTATGGTTTCTATATATTTTTCTGACGAGGGTTACAGAATTGAATTATAATGCGACATGCTCGAAAAATATGACTTAGAGTTTTTGAAAAATATAAGTTTCCATAATTTATAATTTCACGCATGCATACTTATGTATGTGTGTGTATGTGCGCGTATATATATATATATATATATATATATATATATATATATATATATATATAATATTCTATAGACCAAAAGTCGGTTAACCGAAACAATTCACTTTATGTGGACTTATTAAGTTGACTAACTTATCTTCTTTAACTAAGAAACAATGATAATTTTCATTATTATTATGCAAGTGTTGTTGAATTGTTTAATATTCTGTATAGTCGGGTATCAGTTTTGAATTTAGGTCATAAACTTAGTTTACAACAAAATATTTTTTTATAAAGTTGGTATAAATATCTGTGATTTAAATTGATATCAAAAAATTTGATTGATTGACTTTAAATCGATATTTTGTTTAAAATCAGATATAATTTCGAAGATTATTTTTTTAAAAGATGAAGCGAACTTTAAATTCAATGAACAAATTAATATTCACAATTGGTTTTAATTTAACAATTGAATAATTTCAAACAATTCAAGAAGACTTAATGCTTGAAAATTTATTCGATATGGAATTTATATTGGGGATATTTTTGACTTTTCTTTGATGCTTTTATTTTGATAGGTTTATTTGAAAATTATAAAAAAATCTTATATCTAAACTATTTTCTCTTTTAGTAATATTTTTACATTTAATAACAATAAACAACACCGCATTCCTACATTATTTATAATAATTTAAACACATGGGCAAACCAATAGAAAATTCTTGATTAATTTTTTCGATCGTATATGTATAGGGCGGTACAAATAAGACTGAAAGGTTTAGGCATGCATTTACTTACTATCATTTACTATTTTTCAATTTCATTTGGACCACCTTATGTAATTACTTTTGAGTGCTCAATATTAAAACTCATTAATCTCAGATTTAAATTGATTTTAAAAAGTAATTGAGAAAGTTATAAGATTGAGAAAATATGTTCAAGATTTATGATTGTAAATAAATGTAGATAGTCTCACTTTAAATAAATTTCATGAATTTATTAATAATAATTGATTTAAGTACGGTTAACAAATTTTTATGTTACCGTGTATATTCGTTAACTCTATAGTTTATTTCAAACTTTTGTCTTCAATGTTCTTTGAGATTTCAAAACAACACACCATTTCTATGATGAAGTTATTAACGCTCTGTAATAACCTCATCTCCACGGAAGACTTGTATTTTCTCTAGAAATGTCAAGACAATTACTTTAGTCGAAACATTCTAGACAATGTTTTCGTAGTGAAATATGACATATGTTGTTAAGCTCTATTTGAACTCATGGCATATAGAACAATAAAATTATTTAAATAGCTATTTTGTTAAAATAATATTTTTTTCTTTACCATTTTGGATTTTATCGTTTGCTGAAAATGTTCATTTTCTTTGTCTATGTATTTGTGAATATATATACTCATTATCTTTCACTTTTGTGATAATATTATATATTTTACAATTTTATTTTTAAATACATGGAAATTGTTAAGAAAGAAATTAAATAGTTATAATCATTTTAAAATGTTTCCAAGTTAAATTTTGTTATTAATTATTAGCAAATAGATTTTATAAATTTTAAAAATATAAAATATAGTTATTTTTCTAAATAAATGGATTAAAATTGTTTATATTTTGAAATATATTTTTTTTACCAATATTCAAAATTCTTACAATTGTAATAATTTTTATATACTTTCTTTACGATGGAAATTACACTGCGGTATTTAAATAATCGTAGATATCCCTGTAATAGAAATATAAATCTTCTTTTCTAATTGTATTCCTGACAGTGTCATTAAAACACCAGCGACATAAAACTGGTATAGATAATATAAAGCATACAGCAGCTGTAATTAATCTTTAATTTTGTTCGAGAGACATCATATACTGCTTCTGCCTCGTCAATTCTGCTTTTAGATGAACCACTTAAAACAAATTATAAACTAATTTAAATTTAAACATCGATCTTCATTTCGCTCGTCAATTCTTAACAGTTTTTGATTGGATAAAACGAATGTTATTGCCAGTTATATCTTTTTTTAGTTAAAGATTTCTTTTGCAAACATTGTTTTTAGTTTTACTGTACATTTATATATTTTAATTTTAAGTCTATTTCGACCTAGAACAATTTCGTTCTTGACCTACCTGAATCTAGGAGTGCTAGTGGAATCTTGAGATGTAATTTTTACTTGACGAGTTACTAATCTGTTACAAAACCTCTAACCTAGAAGACTTAACTGGTTTCGATTCGCCCTAGATATTTTATTTTCTCAGTACTCACCATATGTGGTAAACGTTCCCTTATCCGCCATCTGGGGAGGTGCCCAATAGGAGACTAGATACCCCACACTGGATATTCATTAATATATATTTATAACTTCATTTTATCGGTTCTACTCTCATTTTTTCTGAGAATTGAAAAACAAAAGGAAAAAAAATGATTAAGACAGAATACTAATATAGATAAAAACATTTATTACCAGTAAGGGACAAAATCTTAGGTTCAATAAAATAATAAATATGATAAAATGTAGTTTTCAGAATTATATTTCAAATATCTAAAATTGTTTTTAAAAAATCTTTTTATTTAATTATTCTGTAATTTAATTTACATGCTGATGTTATTCTATAAGAAAAAAATATGAAATTTCAGTAAAATTCATTAAGTATTTTGTTAAAAAAAAATATTTACTGATTAGTTAAGTTTCGTGCTGATTTAAATTATTAAACATTTTTAGTATTAATCGTTGATTATGACTTTTTTAAAAGAAGAAATATAGTTTAATATCTGTAAATTATATATTTTTGGATTAAGTCATAAATGTGAATATAATTTATCTTGTATAATTTATTATTAGAATATTGGAGGCAACTGTCAAAATGCCAAATATTTTTTTGTTGGTAAAGTGATTATAAAACACTTGAACACTTAGAATTTATTACTCATAGTTATCAAGTTTTTTACAAAAAACATTATTTATTGTTATGTTTATTTTATTTTGTTATATTTGAATGTTTTTAAAAAATATCAATTGATAACATTATTTGTTCTTTGTGAAGAATTCTAAGATTTAAAGATTGGTATAAATAAAATTTATAATTTGAAAAATTACCATACAACCAATTTCGACACTTGATTAATTTATCTTAGTTTACAATAGCATTTTTTATATACTTAAATATTACAATGTTTTACTCGGATGATAAGTCAATTGAAATCTCTATTAAGAAAAAAAGAATAATAAATAATCATTGAACACTCTTTCGAAATCCGAATGTTACAAAACGATTAAGTAAAAGTATATTAACTATAATACCAAATCTAATTGTGGTAGGTTTCGATCTTCGATTTTTATTGATTTAATATATTTTTATTTTTTATAATATTACTGCATTGAATTATATTTAAGAATTTATCTTTAATAACATTTGATAAAATATCTCATTAAATATTAATATTTTATAAAACATTTACAATTAGTAGTTAAATTTTTTCTATTATATTAATTAAGTAACCAAATGGGGGCGTAAATGTTTGTTAAATTAATTAGTAACATCGAACCAAAAAAGAAAAACATCGTAATTAATTTATGTTTTTAATGGTTTACTCTGAAAATTGTATTTTGTTATTGATGTGTGGGTTTATACATACATATATTCAAGTATACACATATATGAGTATACATATTAAGTACTCGATTTATAGTACTAAATACACTTTTATTTTTCACATAAATTTGTTATATGAAATTTATTTTACTTGTTTATTAACTTATCGTTATTACATCTGAGATTTTTTAAATATTAAACTTGATTTTTAAAAATAATTTTCATGTTTAAAATTATATTTAGTAGAAATATTTTTTAAAAATGGTTGGTATTTAAATAAATGTAACACTTTAGAATGAGTAATGAAATCATTTTATTATACAAACAAATCAATAGATATTTTTGCTACTTGCTAATCTTTTTTTTATTTGAAAATCAACACGTATCATAGTTTAACTAAATAAATGAACTATATTTGGAAATAGAAAAAATATTCTACAACCTTTTACAGAAATAGCAGAAATTTGAAATATAATTTTTAACGATTATAATTTTTTTTGTAGTAAATTTAATTTGATGCTACTATAGTTTCATGTCAACAATTTATTTCGAAATTTAGTATAATTTTTTTTAAATATACTTTTTAATACTTGTCAATGAGTAGAATTTTTTTAAGCCTAATAATTTATAAATATAGTTTGAGTGTTCTTATACAGTTCACATTTTCTTTTTGTTGTTCATGATATGAAAGTTAGTTGAATTCAGTCTTTTTTTAAAATATTCATAGATTTATTGCTTTTTTAAAAAAAGAATCGATCTTTAACAATTACTTTAAAATCTAAAAAAAAGATTTAAACAACATATACTTTTCAGTACGTTTACAAAACAAATTCAGTGTATAAAAAAAATATTTTGATGCTACTACATTAGTCATGTTATTGAAACAATAAATTCATATCTTTTAGCATAAATTGAAATAGACAATAAAGAGTATAGATAGAAGATGATTGAAAATCATCTTAATCATTTTCGTCAGAAAATATTTGGAATACATAAAAAATAGTTTCTAACTTTTTTAAATTAAATTAAAAATTTAATAAGTACATTTAAAAAAAACTTCTGCTTGGATATTAGGAAATATTTGAAAAAAATGTAGATTATAAAGAACAGTATATTTGTTTTTTTAGATTGTGAGGTGTAGTAACACTTTAAATTTTTATAATTTTAGGTTATATTTAATGTTTTGTGTAATTTAATTTATAGGTCGATTGTAATAAAATGAATGTAAAAAGTGACGTAGTACACGGATTTTTTAATTATTGAGTGAGATAAACTAGTAAACATATCAGTTGAAAACGAATTATATAACGTTGATGAATAATAAAAGTTGATGCGAAGAAAAAAAGTTGCCTCGAGATCATGAATAATTAAATACGGACAATAAAAACTTTAATAAAGTGTTGTTTTTTGTGTTTTTTTTTTTGGAAAAAAATAAACATAATAATAGTTGTGATGAACATACAAATCGATTGCAAATAAAATACTAGTGCAGACTTGTTCAATGCCAAACTGTAAATTTGAAAATAAACTCCGTATAGTGTATGATCACTGTCGTTCTGAATACCTATTTATTTTCTAGCCAGTTTGGCTGTTGTGTTACGATTCTGACATCACGTGTTACGTTTTCCATCTCGTTTTCTTTGTTTCTTGTTCCTATTCATGTTTTCCTATTCCATTAAAATTCTAACCGTGACAATTAAACTCGTAAAATAAACACAATAATGAACAACGGTTTCGTTTAATAAAATAATGCATTAATTAAATAATTTTGATATATTGAAATAATTAATTTTATGTACTTGTTTTTAAATCGCGAATACGTATAGATCATTATGATTTTCTATTAATAGTGTACGTGACAACACGAACAACAACGTTCTCGCAATTAATTTATTAAAATAAATTGTGTCGGCGATTCCGTCGACTCTAATTCAAAGCGCTGTTTCAATTTTCTCCAATCGACCGGCTACTCGGTCGAATATCTTCGGAATAAACGTCTCCGAGTTTCGTTCGCGTTTGATACTGCTTGTTGCTGCTGCTGTGTTACGCGAACATATAAAATAACAGTGATAAAGTGCTTTTAAAAACAAGTTCGTTTGTCTTTCGATCGCGTAGTGTCTATTTTTCAGTTTATTCTGTTGATTTTCCTCTTCGTTTTATCATCTGAAACAGCCTCGCGTTTTTATTTATTTTTTGTTTATAATACATTCACGCGATAAATACACCGGCGACTGAAAGAGTCGCCTTTGTAGTTGCATAAGATAACATTGTTTCAGTGGAATCGAATCGCAAGATGAAGTATATTCACTCGCGCAACTGTCGTCAGTGAAAACGAGCGCTCCGATTATTGTTTCAACTCCGTCAATCGACATCAACGATAACTGTAAAGACGACATTGCCTATGATTCAAAACCGACGACCATCGCAGATTTCGAAGACAAGAACAGTATTGTGAGTGTCGAGAACAACAACAATAATAGTAACGACTGTAGTGGCGATATTATCGATTGCGAAGATAAAAATATCATACACATTAAAAACATTATAAATAAACAGACACACAACAATAACGCCAACAAAGTTAAAAACTCTAACGATATTGTTGTGAATAGTAGTGAAATTTTACCAAAATCAGAAACAAAGATTGTTATCAATTCGGCAGTGGAGAACGAGGGTGGACCGCAAACGGCCACTTCGAAAATATTTGCGCCACGAACGGAAGAGATGAACAAAGGATTTTTGATGTTCTCAGATGAAGAGCCCGGCTTCACCAGTAAGTACCAAAGAATTTATTATTTTTATGCACACGTACATTAATTCTAGTAGAGTAATAAAATAAATAAACGGCGAAATTGTGAATTGAGTAAAATAATTTTGCAAGCGAACATATTTTCGTTTACACACGATGACATTTCAACAAACTAATTGAAAATGTTATAAAACCAACATTTTTATATCGGTCACATTGGACAACATATGCAGTTCATAACAATAATTACTTATTTGCACTCATGACTCATATTTAGTTATTATTGCGATTTACATTAATTAGCAGTAGTTGTTTTTCATCTGTGAGTATTTTATTAAAACTGTTAAATTTATAAAATTATTTTTTTATTTTATAGTTACAATATATTTAATAATTTACATATTTTATTATGAGAAAACTAATTGTCGCGAGATTTAATTTCATTTTAACATTACTACATGACAGTAAATTAGTTTATATAGTGAATTTTAATTTTTAAAAAGTGTCTTTTATTAATAAAATTAAACGTAATTCTGTTTAAGTTTTTGTGTAAAAGTTAACTATATTACAAAATTATTTTGTAGTGCAAAATAAATATTCTTGTTTTAATAGACACAACTAAAAAAATAAATAACATAGATGTATGTTTGTCTCAAAGTTTTGAATGGTAATATCCTGTTATGTTCTTGTTGATATTCTGTTTGATATGTTGTGTATGATGTTATTTTATAACTGATTTTGGTTCGAAATCCATCTATCTTTCAATATTGTTACAGTTTATTCGATTATTACGAAAGATATCTTTTTTTAAATAAAATTATGCAAAAATGTTCAATAAACACATATTTGACACTTTTTCACCTGTGTTAATTTCGATAGCTAGGTATTTATTTTTAGAGTTGTATTATAGTTCTTAGCTGACGACAAAATTTTAACTAAGTCGAAATTCCATTATTAACAAAATACATCCCCTACAAGAAAATCTATTTAATTATATCAAACAGTTTAGAGAAACTAAAAATGAATGAATTAATACATACATACATACAGTCACAGTTGTCGCTGTTGTGTGTGTGTGTGTGTGTGTATGTATGTATGTATGTATGTATGTATGTATGTATATATATATATATATATATATATATATATATATATATATATTGATTGTGGATCCAGAAATATAAAAAAACTTAGGAAAACATTCATGAATATATGGAATAGGCATATAAAAGTATTTGTCGATGTGGAATTAAAGAAAAGGGCAGTGATTGCTGAAATTGAAAAGTTTTAGAAAAGGCCTTTATCCAGAAGTAGATATAAAGAAGCTAATATATATATATATATATATATATATATATATATATATATATATATATAAAATCAAACTCTTCTTATTCACCACTGGATAAAAGCATCTTCCAAAATTTTCCACTTCGACCGATCCAATACCGTTATCTTCTAGTCTATTCCAACAAATTTTCTTATATCTATTCCATCTAATCTTATGGGTCTCTTCTTAAGCCTTCTTATATATTTAGGTTTCCAATCAATAACTTCCCTTGTCTATCAGTGTTTTCTTCTTACTGCTATATGACTAACCAGTTTCCATTTCATATATATATATATATATATATATATATATATATATATATATATATATATATATATATATGAAATTCACTGAAATGAAGTGAAAAATATATGTAAATACTTCTATTGTATTTTAATTGAATAACTTAATTATATTTAAAATTTTATTTCAAATAACATTTTTTGAAATCAGATTAAAAATGAATTGTAAATTAATTTTGTTCTGGATGTTTTTTAGTTAATAGAATTAATCTAATTTGATATTCGTATACTATTTTATCCGCCTCGAATTTTTTTTAAAAAAAACAAATGTAATATAAATGCTAATAGTAATTTAAATGAAATGAATTTGCTTAAAATAAATTTAATAAGAAGAAGAAAACTATATACTAGCTTAGGATACATCATATTCCATGTTGAGGGTTTCTTTTGGAAATAAACTACATTAGTAAAAATCATATGAAAAATTTTTAAGATTTACGATTGTAGTCATTTTCAGATTGAAATATTATATTTATAAATTTTTTTTGTAATTATTAATGTCCAGAAATAAGTTTATAAAATCACTTGTTATTTTTTTATAGGAAGAAAAGTATGATTGCGATTTAAAATAAAAATATGAACTTCATTGTTCTATCATTCATAAAAGAAAATAGTAAAATAAATTTGATTATTTTTTTCTCTAGATGTGATAGCTATTTTTAAAATACTATTTGTCATATATTTAATTTCACTAAACTATTTTTTGCAAGTAATTAAAATGATTTAAATTATTGTTTAATCTATTCTTAAAACTCATTACACTTGGTAAAAGTTTAGTTGTGTATTTAGGACGTAGATGAATTCAATTTTACATCCTAGTATTTATACAATTCGGAGAGTTTTTTCGATAAAATAGAATGTATTTACAAAGTTTCTTTTATTGGGAAACTAATAAAATATTCTTGAATAGATTCTGTCCAATACCGTCATTTTTTATTTGCTTGAAAACTATTTATATTATTTTAAAAATATTGAAAATTGAACCTGAACAAGATTTCTGTTTATATTACAGCTTTCGCAACAATATCTTATAATTCTTGTATATGAAAAGTATCAGTAATTAATAAAAATGAATCAGTTACATTACAGGGAATATTGTTTTTTAGCACGAAAGTTAAAGTGAATATTATAATTTAATATTGGTTTTATTGTAAAATCATATTTTTTTTAATAATTTATTGTTATTAAAGATGCACTGTAGTTTGAATTTGATTTAGTTTTATATTTGAAAAAAATGTTTTTACTATTTGTTTTGAAAATGTAGTAAATTCACTTTAACTGAAATGAATTATCATTCCCAACACTACAATATGTTATAAAGTGTTTAATAATCACTTATTGTTCACTTTGTTGTTTATAACAACAAAGGGCTAATGTGCATTTCGATGGCGATGCCATCGTCGTCATAGCCTTCGAAATACACATTAGCTCATTATTATTATAAATAACAAAGTAAACAATAAATGATTATTGAACACTTTGTAATATATTGTGATGCTGGGGATGATAATTCATTTATGTTAAAGAAAATGATTTTGTTTGTGAATACATGAAATTAATCATTTGATTGAATATTTGTTAATTAATTGATAAATTGCACTATTCATTTAAATTGAAGCAAATCATATTGATTAAATATTTACTTTCGCTTATATTTAGATTGTTAAAAAAATTCGACTTTGTACTATTGCATAATTGTGTAGTTATATATTCTTGAAATAGTATTTACTTGCTTTCAAATCAATTATAATTGACAAACTGAATTTATTTTCTATTCACAAGTGTTCATACACATACATATATAAAACATTTAATGGTTTTCAGTGGGTTGTACATTCGAGAACATGTTTTAAAAAAATACATAATGTAATTTTCGATTAATCAAAATATCCGCAGTATCTGTTACATGTTGCACAAATTAATAGTACAATGGGTTTAATTACTGTGTGTGCGTGGACGTGTTTGTGCATTAACCTCAAAAACGGAAACGTAAATACCGCAATGAATTTTTGTGCTAAATTGTGTACGATTGAAAATAGCACGTCGATTATGTGACACAAGATAACAACTATACCAGTGCCTAATTGCATTACTTGATTAGCTACGATTATATTGTGTAGAATAAGTATGAAATGATGGTGTACAATCTGTAATGTTTATACAGAATACGAAATTTGGACGACCTTGGCATCGTGCGCGCAGAATTCATCTCTTTTGACTGATTTGATGATCGCGATGTTGTGTCGTCGCCTAAACATCAACGACATTGCATGAAATTTTATTATGACATCTGCTATATAACGCAGCCACGATTCTATTGTTAGCAATACCAATTAGCGTGGTATATTCAATTGAACTATTGTGTCACGCTTCGCTTGGATTTATTTATCCTATCCAGTGTTGTCTTTAATGTGTATTTTACACATGAACACGAGCGAGATAGAAACATACGTATATTTTGTATGTATTTGAATAGATTTGTATATATAGACGATCCTAAAATGAACGAGAAAAATACAAAGATCGAACGGAATAAAATGACACGAAATATCAAATTGAAATAACAAAATTATTGTTAGTAGACCTTCGTTTTCATTTCTGAATAGTTTGTTATTTTCACAATATATACACAATTGTGTAGAAAAATAAAATACATCTAATACAAAATATATAAAAACCTAAAGAATAAACGACAGAATTCATTTATTGACAGGTATTTTTTATAAAAAAATTAATAATATTGTTTACTTTATTCGATAGTGTGCATTTCAATGTCCATTGAATCTTCAAAGCTCTATATATATTTTTTTAATGTTAATTATGTTAAATACATTTATTAAAAAAATATCTCTTCTACTCGTATATTTAACATATTTTGTTAACCAATTTAGTTATTGTTGTTTTTAATAATAAACTAATAAATTAATTTACATATATGTTAGTTAGATACGATCAATTCATTTTAAAGTAAAAGACAGTGGAGAATTTACTGTGACTATGCCTTAGCACGATAAATTCAACTTTATTAGTACATTTATGGCATATAAAAACTTGATTCTCAAGAAATAAACTCATCTTGGTTATATTTTTCCACTTAAAAAAATTAATAGTGTTTTTCAGTTCAGAATTCGTGAATATTTGAAGTTCTATGTTATAGATATACTAGCAATTAACTGCATGAAACGATGTCATATTATAATAGTATTTCCAAGAAATGATATAATTATATATATATATATATATATATATATATATATATATATATATATATATATATTTATATACACTATTTATATACATTTAATTATAGCTTTTTCAAAAATGTGTAGCTATTCATAATTTTTTTGTATTGTTCAAGAAATGCAAAATAATGTGATAAAAATTGAAAAATCCTGGAATTTAGTTGAACAATTTTTTTTTCATTGACAATAAAAAGAATAAAGAATATTAATTTATTCAGACAATTACTCATTGATTGAATTAACTACTAGAATAATTTTATTCGTATTACTGTTTTTTTTTCAAAATTTAAATTTGAGTAATTCTGTTTAATACCAATTCGTTTTTTATTTGTAAATTTCGTTTATTCGTATTTTAAATTTTCTCAATGATTTCAATTTATTAGTGACATTTCTATGACATTTTTCTAATAATATACTCAATAATTCCATTTATTTAGTTGTTGAAGTATACTTTTTTGCTAAATTGTATTTTGAACTTTTTATATAAAAAAATCAATATTCTTGTATATATTTAGAAACTTAATTTATTTTTCTTACTTAGAACTGTTTTATTTTTTGCCTGTTTTCGGAAAATACTTGGAAATCAATAATAGATTTTCTCGTATCATTCTCAGTATTTTATCGAAAATAACTTTCCTATAATTTCATCGCTGTTTCCATTTCTAGCAGAGATACTTAATTTCGTTTTTATGACATGCTCTACAAATTTCTCGTTTGACAAATAAGAGTCTATAATAAAACAATGTTGGTCAGTTAACATAAAACCACGTATTACGACTTTTTAATAAATTTGTTTCCATAAATGATTATAGGATACAATAACTGAACAATGATTGTTACGAATTAAAATATGACAGTAATTGAATATTAAATTATAGAAATATATATATAAAAAAATTTGATTAACATAACTAGTAAGGAAATGCAGAATTGATTGGGTCAAGTGTTTTGTTTATTAAGTTGATTTATAAGCTTTGAGTAAAACGCAAAAATAAAATGAATTAATCTTACTCTTTACAACTAAATGTGTATGTATATATATATATATATATATATATATATATATATATATATATATATATATATATATATATATATATATATATATATACATCATACATAAACTTACATTTTACCTGCAAATATTGTCATGCACGAATTGAATGGATTGAATTTGTTTTTTGTCCATGGATGAAATTGAATTATATATTTGTTTTTCAATCACTTGTAAATTTGAAAAATATTTTTTTGTATTCTTTCATATTCAATAAGTTCCTCGTTTATTTTATTGAAAATGTTATGTTTATCTTTTTTCATATTTAAATTTTTTTATAAATATAAATACAACAAAATTAAATATTATATAATAAATTCAGTAATTGAACTTTGAAATAATTGAGTATGAAATATATAGAAAAACCAGTTATAAAAATCTATGACAATTTATTTTCAATGCCATTGAAAAAGATGGACAATTCACGAATGTCATGTGAACGAAAGGTGTATTTACACGGTGATAAAAAGAAATAATCAATTCATGTGTAGAGCTTCATAAACAATGTTTGTTCTAGGTGTGTGTGAGTGTATGTATGTATATATAAATATATATATATATATATATATATATATATATATGTATATATATATTTGTCTACACAAATAGAATAATCTAAGGTCATATTCGGTGATAAATACATGAATGTCGCCATCTTTGTCGTCAGCGTTCACTAACATTTAATTATTTGTGGAATAAATAGCATATCTGTTCGATTGTACAACAGACGGATATATTTTGTGCGTGATCTGAATTCCATAATGGAAATTAAAGATCTTATTATGTATGCGTGCAGGTCACATATTTGAAATTGTACAATCATAACTAATTCTGGGTGTGATTATCTTTAATCACTTAAGATGTTTTGTATATAGATTCACTAAAAAGTTATTTGACTAAAAGTGAACCAATGGCGGCTTTGTTGTAGCTTGTATTGATTACCTCGTGGAACATCATGGAGATCATCAGTGACTCGCATTGATACTTTTGTATTTAATGTCGTATAGCGAGCTCTCATCATTGACATACACAAACAAACCTAATTAAAATCGATTCTAATTTGTTAAGTGCTGTATGTGTGTAAAACCATTAATTTTGTTAGTCTTATGATAATTATATAAAATTATAATTAGGTTATTCAATATCTAAATATTTTTGCAAAATATTAGTTTTTCTGTTTAAAATTCTTCTCTATATTTTTTATACTTTTTTTTAAAAAAAATATAAAATTATCCAACTGACTACTTCACCTATTTTATTCCCTTGCATAATCTTCTTATACAAATTAAACTGTGATCAATATTTTCCTGTTGGCACCGAATCAGTTGCTTTGGAGATATTTTGTTTCAAATTCCGCGATTTTATTGCGTTTTTGTACGTTATTTTATAATGATGTGCATCTGATGTGAAAATTTTAGTTTGGCGTAGATATAAAATACATAAAATATGTTTGGCATTCACAACGTTCGTAAATGTAATTTTAGTTTTCAGCCCTGTCATTTTTAACCTGATATTTTTTTGTCAATTGAAATGCTGTACAGCATGTGTCATGGTTATCGTTTTCATATTTTATTTTATTGCACGTGTGAATATTAAATGAATGTCAGAGTTATTAAAATACCTATATATTATTATTCATATATAAATAATAATATTTTAATGTATATATATATATATATATATATATATATATATATATATATATATATATATATAATTATCAATATAAATAGTAATTTAGATGTTATTAATAATTAGTTTTAACATTTTTATTGAAACAATAGTTGATGAGATAAATATTTCAAAACGTATTTAAATAAAATATTTAATAATAGTTTTAAATGATACTTTTTTATTAAATGATATATTTTTTTCTTTTTTTAAATGAATTTTAAGCATGTTATTATAAATATTAATCATTTACGTTGTCTATTTCAGCAATTTTTAATTTAGTATTTTAAGTAAATGTGTTTTAAACATTTTTCTTGTATACAATTTAATTGTGTATAAAATCAGGACCAATGCTATAAAACAATTTTATTTAAAAAAAAATATACAAATTAGTCAACACATTTTCCTTGAGTACTTCTAATCATCTTCTAAAAGCCAATGCTTGCAAATATATTTTCACTGTTGAAAACTGTAAATATTTTCTCTTTTTTAGTCCATTGAAAAACTACTTCACTTTCTTTATGTATTGAAAATAACGTCTTTTGAACTACTTTTTTGGAAATAAATAAATGTGACATGGTGTTGTCATGTAAATAAAGTGAATGTTTAAAGTGTATACTTGTTTGTCGATCAAAAAATATCATCAATAGACATTTTCACACTGATGTATTGTTATTATAGAGAATCTCTTCGTTTTTTTTCGCACACTTTTTCAATTTTGCTCTTTTTGTATGATTTCATTCAGTTATTCGATTTTAATGTAGATAGACTCGTATGTGAATATTCTTGTATTTTAATATAGAACATAATTCTCATACCAAAAATAATTCCCAATCATAGATCAATATTTTTTAGTTGCTGAGTTTCACCTTCTATTTCCACCAATTCAGTGTTTTTCTCCTCCAGTTCATTGCAACCAATTTTTTTATGATATATATATATATATATATATGTCCAATCTTTTAACATGTCTAATATTTTTTATTTTCTCTAAGTCTATATTACACAAAATGCTGACATCGCTTATTGTCAGTTATTCTTTCTATTATCATCTGTCCAGTTTTAATTTAATCATTTTGAATGTTTTAATTCCTATCTTTTTTTCGCTTATTAATTATAATCACAATTGTCTTTCCATATCTTTGCACCCAATTATAATTAATATTTTTATATCAAACATTCCATAATGAAGTACAAAAATTGTTTTATTTTATATTGTTATATCAAATATGAATCTCTTCAATTTTATTCTGTTTGTTTATAATTTTGGAAGAAACATTTACTTTTTTCTAAGTCTAAGTCGTTTGTTGTGACATATACACTTTTAATTTAATTTTTATCGGCATATTTATTTATAAAGTGTTTTTAAAATACTGATCAAACTGTATTATTTATTTTATAGTTATTGGCCATCATTATTATTTGTTTAAGATATTTTATTATATATATATATATATATATATATATATATATATATATATATATATCTTAATTTTATTATACTATGATCGAGATTAATAGTTATCATATTTCGAGGAATCAAATATTTATTTATAAGATTAAAAAATTTAATATTTTATCTATCTTCGTACAGATATTTTTTTTTCTAAAATATATTTTGATAATAAAATTTTAGAACTACTTAATAGTATTTTCTTTCGCAAATTATATATTTACGTATTGTGTTTTTGATATATAAAATTTTATTAAAACTTTTTTTTATTGTTTATTATATAAAGTAATTTACATAAAGAATATGATTTTTTATAGTCTTTGTATTCAAAGTGTTTTGATAAAACAACGGTATTTTTAAAATTTTATCCCTAAAAAGGGTAATCATATTAAAATAATAAACTCTTTTAATTGTTGTTAAATATGCCATTAAAATAACGTGATATTTTTTATAAAAATATTTTGTGTCAGTTACTTTAAAAGTAACTATACATAGATATTTTTTTATTAACTTTTATAATATTTTCTATATAACTTTTATAATACTTTTTTATTACAATTTCATTTAACTGAATTTCAAATATTTACAGCAATCATTGTGCGTCCATTATAAACAAATTTAATAATAATACGTTACCAAATGGATGAAAATATTTCTTTACTTGACATCTTAATTCAAACTGACGTGCTTGAATTTGCTTTGTTGTAGACGAATAGCAATCATTCTATGTTGTTGAAATGATTTTCTTTCATTTTAAAAGTATTTGTTCGTAGTGTTAGGTTAAAAAGAAATTTTAGAGCAAGTTTTTCAGACTTATTTAAAACAGTATTATCTCGACAATTATATGTATATAGTAGAAAAAGAGAGAATGAAACTTAAAACAAACACATTGCTAGCAGAAGTTCGTGCAGTTTATTTTAACTGTACTATAAAGATAAAAAATGTATTTTTTATTCAATAAATTTCAGAGTACATGTCGTGTAATAATAAAGCAATATGTATTCATTGAAAAAATGTACCTGAAAGTTCATGCACAACGTAAACACCATACCTAAGAATTTTTTTGAATTTTATTAAACTCTTTTGGATTCTATTTAATTTCGAAATTTCAAACAGCTGTTCTTAGAGTAATATCTTTTCGTATTGAGTTCTATATTAGTTTTTTGAAGAAAATTGATTAAATCAATATATTTTTTTCAAACTTTTTAATAATTTTGGTAAAATCGTTTTTTTTTTTTAAATAAAATTGTATTAAAAAATATTTTATCTGTGGAAGTTTTCATTGTTTACATTGGAATATAATTTTTAAAATTTTAAACATACATTTTTTACATGAAACGTGTTTTAATAATTACAAAAAAATGTTTGTAACATATTGAAACATTTTTCAGCACTTTAATTCTTAATATTTTTTTATCGTTTTTAGAAATGAAATATTAATTAATATTTTAATATATTATGATTTTTTAAAGTAAAACTATGTTTAGACATAAATAATTGTTAACTTAAAAATCAACGAAAATTCCTTTTCTTTAATTTTTTTTCGCTGATGATATCACTCTTCAATATTCTACATTTTTCACATAGATATTTTTCATCCAATGTATTTTGATATATTGATATTTTTATGACTAATGATTTTATAGATCACAATTGAAAATACATTTATTTTTAATACTTATTAAAAATAATTTTTGCATTTCCACTAAAGTATAATATTCTTTGAAATTCATTCGAAATTGATAATAAAATATTCTTTCCAAAAATGACTTTTCATTCGGAAACTTAACTCTAAATAAATCTGTATCTATCTATGTTTTCAATTATTTATGTTGAGAATACCATATTTTTCCCCCAATATAGACATTTTATTATAATAATATTTTCTCAAATCAATATTGTAAATAAAATATGATTTCTCTACATCAATGTTTTTTCATTGGTAATTCCTTTTAATAATATATTCTTTGGATGACTTGTAAGATATTTAGTAATGACATTTTAATGAAATATTTAATAGTTTGTGTTTGTTAAAAATATAAAATTATTATTGGCATGTATTCAATTTTACATTTGTTTCTGTTTCTTAAATCACACACACAATATATATATATATATATTAAACTGTACTGAAATTTTATGTAAAATTATAAAATGGAACATCATAAAATCAATTTAATAATTATATTTTTATAATGTTATTTTCTTAATTATTATTATTATTGGATGAAATGAGCACGTGTAAAATTTGAAAATTTTTATTTTTGAGACAGAAAGAACACTTTTAATAACATAGATATTCATTTTCTTGACAATTCATTTAATAAAAAACATTTGTTACCTTAATGAGACTTAAACCTGGCTAGACAAGAAAATTGCTTGCAATAACCTTGACATATTGATTTTCTTAAAATTCATTCTGATTTTTTCTTTGTTTTCATAGATGTTTTTCGTGTCAGTACAAAACCATCTGTTAATATACTTTTCACCATATTTTTTTTCTCTACCATGATATTCCTAAGGATTATTGTAAACATGTATTTTTAAGAAACTTTTATGGTTATTCTTTAATATACATTTAAATATTTAAGCTATTAATACAAATACATTGTATTTATTTTTAAATAAATTACTAATTCTTAATGAAATCCTTGAAATTTTTCATTGTCATCTATTCAAATTCATATTCTATTGTGCTGTTTTATAATTACATCACATACTTTCATGAAATATTATTTTTGGATTTTGAATACCTGTCATTGCATTGTATATTATTCTTTTAAAATATAGTTTGTTTTAAAACTAACAATATAACCGAACGATATATATTTTATACACATTAATATACGTTTGATTGAAGATAGTTTTATATTTTTGTAGTAATTAATTTTAACCTCTTGAAATAATATATCCAAAGATCACGAAATATAATATTTATTTTGTGAAAATGATAAACTTATAAAAAGTTCAAAATACCTTTAAATAAGTATTTATCGTAGTTATATAGAGAAAACATAAATCTTATTTAATTGAAATATGAATATTACGAAATATGTTATCAGTAATACTAGTAATTATATATGATGTTTGGAACAAAAATCAATTCACTGAAAGATAACACAATGACATTCCTCCATAATTATTTACACGCACTCACTGACCTTTCTCTTTGCTAAAACATGTAAGCTGTTTTTCAAATATCTGTATTGTATAATTATTTTATGGAATTTTTAATTGATACAGATTTTTAATAACGATCTATATTAACTTAAGACCAATTATTTTCTTATATATTCACGCACGGTTTATAGTGTACATGGGAGTATTTTTTGTCGTTAAATGATTGTAAAATATTGCTTATATAAATATTTTATAATTTTCACTTAGTTTATTTTCTTATATCATTACTATTGCTTTATTTTTATTAATTATTAAGTTCTAGCATACTAAGCATTTCGATTATAATTTCCTTACTTTGAATAAAATCAAGTATTTAAATGAAAAAATATTTAATATAAATATCTTAAATATATATCTTCATAAACACACACAACTTTATAAAATTGCTACAAAATTTTTGGTACTTTATTTCATGTATAAAATTAACGAAAATTATCATGATTTTAATATTTGTTTGCATTTTATTTTTAACTTACCAGTAATACATCAAATATATTAACATTTTCAATATTGTTTTGTTAATAAATTATAAAAGTTGTTACTGTAAGGTTAAAAAAATCGTGTGATTCAGTAGACACTTTGCTAAATACACTATCTATTTTTTAAAAAATTGTATATCTCCAAGTGAAGTTAAAAGCACTATTTTTACAAAAATAAAATGATTGAATAGCGTTGAAAAATGATTAATTATATAAAATAATTCTAGTTATAATTATACAAATCAGTTAGTTATTTTATATACCAATTAAGTCAATATTTCCATTCTTAGTAGCTTCAATAGTTTTTTTTTGTCTTTTTTAAAAATCATTCTGTCTAATATTATATATAAAAGTGGATTTCTAAGCTTGTTTAAAATATAAAATTGATAGAAAAACTAATATAACTTTTCTTATAATCTAACAAAATATTACATGAAATATTTTCTTATTGTTACAGTCTTAAAAGATGAACCGGACGATCTTACACATTTGGCTCCAACTGCCGGCGATGTATGCGTGCCGCTCGCAGAAAATTTCTTAACAGACGACATGTTTGATGAACTAATAATGGCATCAGGCGATGTTGAAGCGGGCGGTTACTGTTCTCTATTACTTACTGACGATCTTCGTTGTGCTCTTGGATCTGATGGCGCTGAATCTCCATGCAGCGCTTCAGATTCCGTAACTGGTTGCGGAGATCCATTTATGGCTTACAGAGATGAATACGATCTGTCATCACCTGATTTTACTGGCAGTAACAGTAATACAGCTTCTCCATCGTCTGGACTCCTTCTTTCACCAGGAATAACAAAAGTAAGTATTTTCATATTTGTGAATTATTAATAAACTATAATAGTTAATTCCTAATTAACCTGTTTATCTTGCAGAGTCCTGGTGGATGTAGCATGCCATCTTTATGTAGTCCAGGAGATTCACTCGGTGATGATGATCATATATCGACATTAATGTCATTACAAATGGAGTCTGAAGAAGAGAATGACTTGTCAAATAAAGCGCCTTATATACCTATGAACGTTGGTGATGATTTACCATTATTAACATCTGAAGATTTAATGTGGGGTGCATTACCTGAAGATAAATTAACTAAAGGTGGTAATATGATGATTAATAAATCAGAACTAAATTCAAGTTTGGCACAGTTGCTCTGTCAGAACGTGATATCGAATAACAGACATATATCAAAACTGAATGATCATGGCGGAGGTTTGGTCGATCCGAATGAAGTTCTCGATCAGATTTATTCGAATTCGAAAGGTAAAATAACTAGAATTACACATTAATTAATCATTTAATATTATTCTGAATTATTTTTAATTAGAAATATTGTAATACACTCACTATTTTTCACTAAATTATATGTTTTAATTATAATTTAAATAAGAAAACACATTCAAGTTTATATCAGATCTGTAAGTGCATTTGCAAAATAACAATTTAATGCAAGAAAAATTTATATCTGTAAGACCTTCACCCACAAACCTTATAGCACAAGTCTATTTATATTTGAATTAGATAACTAAATATTTTTAAGCGCTCTCGTTTATTTTTCATTAACTATATTTGACGTAAATATAATTTTCATGCGTCAACAATTGATCGAATATCACGTGTCATCCTTACTTGCTCGCACAGCGAAAATTCCAACGTGTAAACATAAATAATATTATGTAATCTTATTTATCGATTCATTTACAACAATTTGCCGTTTTTATTATTATAGATAATTGTTTTCGTCTCTTTTTTTATCTAAATCTTAATACATGTTTTGTGTTCTTCTGCTTAAAATTAGAAAAAAATCATAATCCTAACTTGGATCGAGGACAACATAAACTTGGCAAATAGAAACAAAACATTATTCTATTTACTACATAGACGTAGATGTTTTGTTACTTCCGTTAATTATCACTGTAAGAATGCACGTGAGTTGACTGAATATTCATTTGTGTTTGCAGTTTTCAATTCTTATTATAAAAAAGATAATAAGAAAACCTTTCACTAACATATAGTTTTTAATTACCATTTATATGTTTATTTATGACCTTTTTGCACTATTGAGTACAATACTTGAGGTGTATTAATATTTATTGTAATTTTTATGAAACGATAATATTTTTGTGACTAAAATTTGTACTATTACTGGTAATTTTATTTAAAAATATTTAGGCTGTTAGAATAAAATGGTATTTTTATACACAGATCAATCCATAAAAGGAAATCAAATTCTTCTTGAGATTTTTTAGAAGTGTTCAATAATCTATTGTCAATCATAATCTAGTTTTTATTATGTAGAGCTTTGATGATGCCATGATTATATAAAAGTATCTTTGAATAAAGTGAACAATAAATGTCAGTAAACACTTCTTTGTGATTCACTTGTATAGGGATTAATTTTCCATATTACCAAAAGACATTTTTTTAAATATATTTTTTTGATATTGTAAACTAAAATATCTAATTAATTAAATGCGCTGTTTTGCCCTCCACCCACCAATATATTATAAAAAATAATTCTTGTGTTATTTTCATAATTGAAAATTTTTCTTTGGCAATTTAATATTGAAAAAATACATTTTTACTTTTTGTTTCATTTTTAATGAATTTCATTCGGAAATATACATTTAATTTATTTTTTTGAATCCTATTTTAACGGATTGTAGTTTTTAATCAAAGAAGATGATTTCATGAACGTTCATAGATAAACCTAATAATTACTGTAAATGAAGTTCGATGTCTTATATTATTAATATCAAAAACATGTCAAATATGGATATAAATAAATAATATCCTAAACATTAAAAATTATTTCCATTTCTTATATAGGGTGGCCCAATTGAAACTAAATGATAATAAAGAATAGTAAACAAGTAAATGTATATCTAAACCCTTCAGTCTCATTTGAACCATTTCACCCTATATAAAAATTAATGGTGAATATTTTTGTAGTATTTTAGCATAGTCTGTTTTGAAATCAAAAGTAATCATGGTAAAAATAAGATAACAACGGTGTATTTTAATTTTTATTAGATCATATAGTTTTCAGTTTTTCAAAATAATTGGGTTTTGAATAATGTCGATTTTATTAAATTGTCTGATGTTTATATTATTTTTACTAAAATTTTATATTTGATTTTAGCCACAAGTGATCAATGGTCAACGGTTCTGACGAAAAACAGATTAAACAATAACAAGTCTCCGCCTCAAATATCCATACCGAATAACATAATCAATCTTAAGAACAATAATAATTCGACGACGAGTAATAATAATATTTCAGCGACAAACATCAAGAGCAACAGTCCCAGTGTCAAAAAATTGCAGATGTGCAGTACATCCCAGACGACGACGGAACGTGCACCCAAACGCGTTAACAGTGGAAGTAATTCTGGTTCGAACGGTTCTTCCACGTACGACACGTCGAGTAAACGAAGTCGTACGAGTGAACCAAAAGAGAAACTGTCGAGTGAACTACTACATCAACTGATGTCGACAACGACGACACAGAAGCCGCGTTCGAAAGGTCGACCGGACTGGTCAACCAACGCTCGACACGAGAAAAGGGGCGGCACATCAGGAAACACGTTACCGCAACCGAGCGATAGCGTTCTCATGAACCTACTGGTAAGCGGTTGCGACGTTAACGCCGGATATATTTGCCTCATTCCGTCCAAAGTTGCGAAAAGTAGCAGTAAGACGTAGATTGATCGACCGACTGTTGATGTCGATCTTTTGCGAATCGGTCGCATGTCGAAGACTGTCACCGTTGGGTTGTTTTAATCGCGACAGTGTTCTCTGTTTCGATTTATCAATATTCGCTATCGACAATGACGATGACGATGACGATGGTTTACAATACGAACAAGTCAATGACGCATATCGATTAGATCGATTTATTTAACCTTGCACACACAAACTGTTTGAGAAATCATCTACAGTCGAGTAAATCAACACACGAAGCTCAGAAAATGAGACGTGCTTGTTGGATCAGTAAAGATTAATTGTCTGGTCTGAAAACGACACGACCCTAAACGTATTAAAACCTAAACTGTCGTCTAATAAAAAAAATCGGCATTTCTTTTAGTACAACTTAAATTTTATGACAAACTTATTGTGAACATTACATTTTCGAGGTCGTTTTCGGTCCAATTTCATGTCGTAAACGTAAAAAAAGAACACAAACACACACTTGTACATCTGTCGTTAACATCAATGTTCGTTTAATACCAAAGCTTCGTATAGATCGCAAGCATGTAGTACATGTACTTTAAAATACCGTTTAGAAGGTTGCATTTTTTGCTTCTTCTATGTGAGCTTTTGGTAAAATCGATCGATATTTGCTTCGATGTCAAAACATTTAAATAAACGTCATCAGATTTGATGTAAACTGTAGATATTACGTACGGATTTTTTCACTAATCGTATTATTTTTCTAAATGTACATACATTTCTATATTTCGCTCCGAATTCACTGAGAAATAACCAAAACAGTGATCGCAGGGTAACAACGTGTGTATTCACTTGGCGCTCGAAAGAATTAATAATTGCAACGATCGAAACTTGTATGAAAACAATTTGGTCTCAGATATATTAAATATAGTTGTATTTTTCCGGAATTCAAAATACATCCATTATTCGTAAATCATCATCGACAGGTATTAACATTTTCATGATATATATAAATATGTTTAGAAAATTATATTAATTAAATATTTTGAATAAACGATTCATTATATTTAATTCATATATTTTTCATGAATTGCGAGAGTATTATTTTGAAAGTACACCATTTATACGAAAATAAAGAGCAAAAACGTAAATTTCGTTCTAATTCTCCAAAAAATAATGTGCATATTTATTAAAAAGAAAATAATTTTTATTATCTCCGCGAATAAAAATATTTCACATTACTTTTATTTGCTCTTACTAATATTACATTTCTTAAATCACATGGGTATTGAATCATTTATTTATTAACAATTTTACTGAGAAAAACGTTTTCCCAAACAATCAAAAATATTATTTTTTATATATTGCACTGAGTAAAATGTCCAGTTATTATAAAACATTATTTTCTGACCTTTTAAACTTCGTTAAATATTTACACTAATTGTAAATAAATGAATATTTAAATCACAGATATGAACATATTTTGTTAATATAATTTTTTTTATATAAAATGTACCTGTATAATAAACATTTAAACAAAAACAAATAATATATAAATATATTTTTGTTAGTTAGGTAATGTTTCATTTGAAAATAATACATTTTATTATAATAATACATTTCACTTTTCATCTTTAAGTTTGCAGGGATTAAAAAAAAATAAAGTCGCGATTTCGTCAATCTAGTACAAAATGGAATTTTCAGTTAGTATTGATGAAATAAAATGTATATTATTTTTGTTAAAAAAAATATAATAAGTAAATCAGTATGGGCTATATTTTTCAAACGTAATCTAACAAGTCTAATTGATTATTTTTATGCAGTTTTCTAGTTAAAAAAACTATAGTGGCCTGTAAGTCATCGTTTTAAAAATTGTAAATAAGTCGAAATCGGCTGTAAAAATCGAGAAACGAAACTGTTAAAGAAAACAAAATTGATACATGGGAATTATTAAATGTTTTATATTTGCAAAATTCTATTTCAAAATGCACTTAATGCGATTTTTATAATTAAAAAAAGTATTAACATTTTTTTTACAAAAGTAATAAAAATGTTGAATTCATGAGTGTCCATTCAATTTGTTATTTTAAATAAAAGTTTATTTTTTCCTGGACTATTAAATCAACTTTTAACGGTTTGTGTGTTCATATTTAGACAAAATTTTGTGATGTTTTCTAAAACAACGATCTTTAAACTTTGATATTTGAATTTTTTTTAAAAAAAACGAATAGAATTGCTTTTATAACCTGATTATGAATGTACAAATTTTTCAAACAGATAGAACATGTTCCACTCTATAGTAGAAACAGTTTGATATTTTTTAAATATTGAGTGAATTTGAAAAAGTATTCTCAAAAAAGTATTTCTACCTTACAATTATTTTAAAATCATTCTCAGAATTTATATAAATATAAAGAAAAAACGTATTGTGACTTAATTTTCAAAAGTTGAATTTATTAAAGAAAAATATTAAAAAAGTAGATTAAAACTATGATTATTATTCGAAGTTAAACTGATTTTTTTAAGAAAGTAGCAAATATTTATAGTACAGATAATAGGACTGCTGTTGAAATTTACATTAGCAAATGTAAATGATATGTGACTATTCAGTTTTATAAAAAAAGTATTATTCAGGGAAGTGGTTTTTCTGATGAAAATAAACTTTATATCATTTTTCAGTATCATTTTATTTTTTATATATATTTTTGTTAAAAAATAATATTTTCTTGTGATCCTGTTGAATCGAATTTTTATATCGTTTATTTTTCGGTATCTTCGACCGATTTCAATTCTAAAGCATTCGTTATCTATATGCATAGTATACATCTATAAAAATGAAAGAAATTAAGTTTAATTTTAATCAACTTGCATATTATCTAAATTGTACGTTTTTCTGTAATAGAAATAATCATTTTATTTGTTTGTATAATCATCTCATTACAATACTTTTATACCGGAAAATACAACAACAAAAAAAAAACAACGCGAAAAAGTCAATTGAAATGTAGTGAAACTTTTTGAAAACGCTATATAAAAAAATGTTGAGAAAAAAGTACCTTACTGAAGTAAAAAATATGGTCTGATTATTTTACTGGGAGTGATGCTATTAAATTAAATAGTAGACAGACTTTATAGATATATAATAATTGTAAGTTTAGTAATATATATATAAATATATTTAAAATATTAAATATACATATTATAAAAAAAATGACAAGAGTTCTCTAACATTGTTGACGTGTTGTTTATATGTGAGATTTTTGGAATGCTCTGTGTATTTATATATATATATATATATATATATATATATATATATATATATATATATATATATATATATAGTTTTTAGAATTACATTTTTGACATGTTTTGGACATGTCAAGATATTTTCTAAGTAATTTTGTGTACATAAGTGTTATAAAGACGGGTTATAACTAAACGACTTTTATATATATTTTGATACATTTATTCATGTAGTGTTTAATATTATTTAAAATAAGTTTATCTATAGAAATAAATTATTTTAAAAATAAATATATAAAAGTCGTTTGTTCCTAACAAAAAAATATCCAGAGATCGTTTGACTTTTGACAGTATTAACGTTTAGAAAAATGTGTTCGCTTTTCAGAGTATGGTATGTGATTGTTTAAAAATTAGTAATTAAAAAGGAGCGTATGGTAAATTTGGATCCTATAGAGCTTAAAGGAATTTCGTAATATACATACATATGCATTTATATATATATATATATATATATATATTTGTATGTATGTAAAAATTATGGCTTTGGCGTGTGGACAAGAAATATCAGTTTGGTTTATCTCAAGTGATCAATGTGTAAAAGAAATTTAGGGATGTTTAGGTACAACAGTTTATTGAAACAAAGATTTAGGTAGTGGCATTGAACTAGGTGCAGATTTTAGATAAATTTGTGGAATAAAGGCTAGAAAATTAAATTTTGAAACGCTTTAAAAAAATATTCGTGAAGTTCGTTTGTACTTATTTTTCATGAACGTAGTGTTTCTTGAGAAAAATTCTGATAAAATCTTAAAAATTACATAGCAATGTAAGAATAATATAGTGCTTTTCAACCTTTATAAAAATAGTTTTACAGAACGAATAAGAGTATTACAAAAAAAAATTATGAATTTGTTTATTGAAATACGTTTGCATTTTCCGGAAATATTTTTAATTCAAATTAGATGTTTTATTTGAAAAAAAAACTCAATGAACATAAAAATGGCATATAATTAAAAAAATATATATTTAGTAAAGGAAGTAATATTTTTTGGTTAAAAAACCTTGTTTCGTTAAAAATCACAATTGTTCTTTTTATTAAATTAATTCATAAATAAAATCCACAGTTTTTAAAAACAAATAATTTTTAACTCATAAAAAAATAAAAATCAGTTAATTTTCGAAACATTTGTTCAAATTATAGAAAATAATTGTCAAAATAACTTTTAAAATAAATGATTTATTTGTCTAGCAAAAATTTATAGTGAACGAATTGGAATTTTTTATCACTATAGAATACAAACTTATCGCATTTTTTCTACTCTTGGCTTCTCTACAATTTTTTATCAATATTAGTTCATTATTCTCTATCAAAAAGAACTATAGACAATTTTTTTATAAGAAATATTTGAATGTACATTGAAATCGAGAGTTTAAATATTAATATTCTATTCAAAAATATATTCATACTCTTTGTTGTTACTGAATTCATATTCTTCCAATAATAAAAAAAAACCTATATGTTAATATTTCAAATAGAACGTTTATCGATTTGTTAGTTGTACGTTGTAACCTTTAAAAGAAAACCTTCTTTTATAATTTTCGTTGAATTGTAAATCAGTTAAATTGATCGACTGGTACCTTTCATTCGGTTGAAAAGCACTGATAAACTTTATAAAAAAACGCGTATACCAATTATAATTTCTCGAGTTGACAAAAACTCTTTGTTTAATAGATGTTTTTATTTGAAAACGGGTTCATACAATGTCCAGGGATATGAAAAGTGGGCCGTGTTGTCCAAACTAAACAGAAAAGTTAATTAGTTTGTAATAAAATTATTTACTGGAACTCCGTGCTTAACCAGGACATGAAAAAAATGGAAAACAGCTCAAATATTCTTTATACTTGGAATTTATCAAATATAGAAACAATGTATCTATATTTCAATTTTTTGAATATACGAATATACAAGAAAAAGATTTTGTGTCGATAGATAGGCGTAGAAGATAAAATTAGTTTTTTTATTCATAATTTTCAATAATATGTATATATTTGCATAAATATAGAGAATAATTTAAAATGTTTTTAAAAAATGTGGTTTCTATACGAATTATTTATGGTTATTAAAAAGAGCATAGAGGCAATGTCTGATTAATTCAGTAATTTAATTTCTATCTTTGTTTAAAAAGATACATGCTTTAAATTAAATGCAGTTTATTGAAAGTATTTTTGCATTTCGTTATTTTATGATAGGTAGTTCGATATTTGTAATTGTTTAATTTTGTAGATTGCTTTTTAGTAATTTTTTATCCTTTATAGAAATTAAAACCTCAAAAACTTTAGATTATGATCTCTAACATCATATTTAAAAAGAAATCAAATATCAGAATGTTAATAAGTTCTAAGTACAAATTTAGACTTGTATGATATATACATTTGTATTTAGTTTCATTTATTTCGGTTTCATACATTCAACGAACTTAGGTGTTTCGTTTCAGTTTCTCCAGATTTTTCAATTTTATGCCAGTCTAATGCAAATTTCACTTCATTTTGTCCTTATGTACTGATCAGAAAATATCGTTGAAATATTAAATTAATCAAATATGGGAATCAGAATTTTTGAGTCCAAGAAAACCTCATTCATTCATTAAAGTCACGGGTTTAGCTATTTAAAATAATATTTTTAAAGTTTTTCTTCCAATATCCATTGTACTATTTTAATTATTTTTCCATTTATAAGTCGTTAGATTGTAGAAGACCTTTAAACAAAATACAAGGTAAAAATTCTTGTCTAATGACTTTTTTTAAAAAAAAATTGAATATGTATTTGAAAACATCTAGTATCGATGTTAATACATCTTATATCTTTGAATGTCTAGATTATTAAAAACATTATCAATTTAAATTGGTTATCTGTAAATAAGATTGAATGAATAGTGAAATTAATTATTTTTTTAATAATAGTACTTTTCCGATCAGTTCTGTGATACTTTATTTCAAATTATTAATTCCCTTTTTAATAATTACAAAAACAGCTTTTGACAATAATATGTATTTGTAGAATTTGGCTACGTCAATTTATCGACACATTTAAACTTTTTCATATATTTTAATATTGTAAAACTATAAATAAAAAACCAATTGTTAAGAAAAAAATATATCAATTTCGACTAGATTTTGCTCGAAACATCAGTGTTCATTGCAATATAAATGTTCATAAATGTTTCCTATTTTTCGATTTTTTGTATTTTGTCATGAGAAGAAACTGTGTTCTTATTGATCTATCGTTTGTGATATTCATTCGAAACTGTAAATATTTTATACATATATGCATGCATGTATATATATATATATAAATATATATATATATATATATATATATATATATATGCATGCATTTTGTAAACGAAACCAAAGAAAATGATTTACTGATATGTACGCACTAATGTACTTTATTCGATGATATATTTTGAGGAAAAAATATCACGTTTAACAACACTGCCTCGTTCTTTCACCCGTGGTTAACATTTGAGTCTAATCATTTTGATCACAATTTCGTAAAAAAATGATTTATCTATATTTTTTCTTATATTGTGTACATATATATTTATTTATTATATATGTATGCACACATATATTGCACACAATACATACATAAATTGTATTAGTTATAATGTCATATTTATAATATTTTATATATAAAATATATAATTGGCATTATTTCCATATATTAATGTATATATGTGTATATATATATATATATATATATATATATATAATATGTAATTTCTATAAACATACACATACGCCACTGTGATAGACAGCGTATCTCTGTCCTCTTTCCGCTTAATGGCTATATAACTGTTGTAGCCTGAGCTCCTCTTTGTCTAGTTCTTTCACTCTATGTAAATTTGTATCGTTGTCTCTATTTGTTACATAAGACATTCATGTATTTACTGTTTACGTGTTATCTCTCTTTCTCGTAATCAATGTGTTGTAAAAATATTTCGAAGGGATGAATTTAAAAAAAAACAGATTTCCTTGTACCTTCTTTCGTTCAAGTTTATAGATAGTAAAGTAATAAATATAACACACACTTGAAATAAGTATAAAATATATTTTTGTAATGGATTTATTGCGAATACGTATATTATTTATTGGAATTTGTTAAATTTTCACATATATATATATATATATATATATATATATATATATATATAAATGAAATTAATGTAGTTTATCTAAAATATTTAATAATCAGTTAACACCGAGCATTGTCCCCACCATGCGTATATTTATAATATATTTAGTATTTGTCTGCAACATTTTATTTTTATATTTTTTAAAAGGGTTTATTTTTAAATCTTATGCATATATATAAAAAAATACCACGAGGGTGATATTTTCGTTCATTGCTCAATATAGAAATCTTGCGAGAAGAAATCCACGAGTGTAAACGAAAATAGTACTCACAAAGATGAATGTATATTGCAGTCTAGTCATTGTGAGAAATTAATTTTAACGCATAAAAATATAATGGCATTGTACAAAACTATCAAAAAATCCATGCAGACAAATATTTCATATTCATAACATCGAATATATGTTTTAAAAGAAGAACTATTATAAATAAAAATATTATTGAAACAGAAAGAAAACATGTTTTAAAAATACGATCAGTTATTTTCAGCATTCCATCTAGTTACAAAATAGACGGTGTGTGTGAATTGTGTAATAATTTTTTCAGATTTTCATTTACATATAAAGCCATATTATCAGCGTTATTAATAATTAAAAAGTAGAACAAGACAATGAATATTTAAAATATATTAGATTTGTGATTAGGAAATCGTCTAGTTGCTTACATATAAGTCAGGTTTCAAAACAGCATTGTATATATCTTTAGATTTTTTTTTCTTTTTAATAAAGTTCATTGGATTGCAAGTTCGCATGTTTTTTTTCTATATTCAAATTTGTAATTGCTGTATTTATAATAACACACAATTATTAGTATTTGAAAATAACAACTTCAAAAAAAACATGTAAACGAAAATCAGTGAATTAAAATACTATATATATATATATATATATATATATATATATATATATATATATAAATTATTATTAGAAACTAGTTTAGTTACAACATGTATTCTCAACTTTACTCGTAAATGAATGTTCTCAGTGTTTCACAAACTTAGAAAAAGCTGTCACTAAAGTAAATTAATATTTTCAGTTTATATATTCTTAAGAAGGATATTGTTGGAACTGAATATTTCCATAAAGGATATATTTTTTTCAAAAAAGTCTATTGTAGCTAAATATGTTGTCGATATTTTTTAAATTTTTATTTATTCTTTAGTCCTTATTCTAATTTTTTACAAAGTATTTTATATAATTTTCACTTCTAATATTATTTATGGTTATATAAAATTTTCTTCGGTCCTCTATATTTTGTTCAGCTTTTAATTAATGTATTTATATAATCCTAAACCTAGTAAAATGAAATATAATTTGGTGTTAATTTAGAAACGAATAATTAAAATGAATAAAGTCATAGGAAGAAGTTATTTTATAAAAACTTTCTATTGAAGTACTAATAGTATATTTATTTTTCATAAATATATATATATATATATATATATATATATATATATATATATATATATATTAAAAAAATAAATTAATTAATAAGTATTATGACTTGAAACAATATAGGGGTTAAATAAAGTACTATTAAGAGATGTGCGCTTACAATTAAATTGGATTCAACTATCTAAAAACTTAAACTATTTAAAATATAGTTAAAAGAATTATTCTTGTTTGCGTAGTCGAGTTGAGAAATTAAAAAAAATCTGAATTGGAACTATACGAATTATAACTGGAAATTAGAAATCAAAATATACTTTTATAATCTTGTTGAAATGACGTTTGAACGTAATCTAACGAAAATCTCTTCCTTCTATTTAATATTATACATCATCATCACCAATGAAAAAGAATGTTTCACGGAAACGACAGATTTTTTTATAAATTTATGGAAATTTGAACCGTTTAAAATTATTATTTTAATAAAAGACCAAAAAATCGTTTATTAGTCAATAATTTTTGTAGTTTATAATTGAAGTATAAAAATTATATTTAATATTTTTTTAGTGTTATAATTGATTTCGGTTCAAATCATTGAATAATTACTATTAGACAAGATAAAGAATACATGAACATATATTTTTCAATGATATAAATAATACATATTGTACGATATTTTCAAATCAATTGTGCTATTCAGATTTAAAATATCGATTTTTTTCGTTTTATTTGTATTGAAAAATGTATTGTAATCTTATTCTACAAATTAAAAAATTATGTATAATTAAACATTAGACTGTTAAGTAGTAGGATTTGAAGATTTTAGCAAATTAAATATTAAATCCGTAATATAATTTAATATACGTTAACGTTGATTTACTTAACAGTTTTAAATAAGTTTGTTTATAATTAATTTGAAAATATCGTTAATGAATGATGAAATTTGACTAATATATATATTCTTATAAATAAATACAATTTAAGAATTGTATTTTAAATATTCATTTTATAAAAAAATCTTGACTCGTTCATACGCAGGTCTATATGTTTTTTTTAAAAAAAATAAATTAAAACTATTTTTACAACAATCTCTATAAATTTAAGATGCTGGTATAAAAAATGAAATTATCTTCAATCAATATATATCTGATGTGTGAATATTTATACGTACATTCAGAATTGATCATAATTTCATAAAAAACAGTTCCTTTTATTTCCAAATAAATATACTTTTCTCATAGACCATCCTTGCAAATGACCAAATATATGAAGAATTGTAAACACTTATGGCTCCTCGGGGCTCATATTTTATTTTTATATCTTACTGAATTTAATCTGAATCTGTTTGAAGCATATCTGTTTTTTCATAAATCATTTACGTTTTTTATCGTTCTTAATACGTTATTTTCAGATTTAGATCAAATTCAATTTTCTTATAATCGACCGATCGACATTCTCATTTGAGCCATATTGTTTGATTTATTTTTTTAACAAGTGTACTACACTAATCTTTCATTTCATTGTAAATCCTTGTTTAAGAAAACTAATAATTAGTCGAACCGATACTCAAATGAATAAAGACGAAATATTAGTAATAATATGTATAAGAAAAAAATAATAAAAAATATGTAAGTTTTATTGTTAAGTAAATCGTTGTTTAGGTGTTAAGGAACGATGTAAATAATGATATTTTAATGAGAAATAATAGATATATAAGAGAAAGAGATATTATTGTGTGTTTTATAAAAAATAAAAAGAAATATATATATACATAAATATATATGAAAGTTGTTATTGCAGAAATTAAAGAAATAAATAAAAGATATTATTTTTATTGTACACTCATATATGACCCTATCCTCGATTCTTCCTGATATCTTATTTTTGAAATATTAATTTTTTGGGATATGTTTTAATGGTGTATTTTTATATATTTTGAAACAAATCATTTTATTTACGTTTGATTGAATGAAATTTATTTGAAATTATAATTACAGTATGTAATTCATTTTAGATTTAATTTAATCCTTCATTTTTCTAAATAAAAAATAGATTTTTTTAGTTATAATTTATAATTATATAATATAATTAAAGATTTTTAGTAGTTATATTCGGATAATAATAAAAAAATAAGTATATAAAATCATTGTTTTTTATACGATAATATTAATTTTCAAAATTATATTTTGTGGAAATAGGAATTTAAATAAATTTTCTTTCAGTTTTCAAACATTATTTAAAAAAAAAATCTTCAATTCAAGTATTAATGAAATCTGTTTTTCAATTTTGCACCTTAGTTCAATATAAATTAGAAAATTGTGAGAATGTTATATACAAATCTGTTTTTTTATTCTTTTCTTCTTACTTTCTTCAACTTTTTAAACAGCTAGACCTACGATTCCTACATATGTAAAAACAGCGTTGGAGTACTTATTTGGTATATTCTGAAATTAAAAAATATAATTTTTTTATCTTTTATAAAGATAAATAATTCATCTCTTATTTCGTATTTTAAAACATGAATAAACTTTCTTGAGTAAAATTACTATTAGCATATTACCTTTGAGATAAGTATTTTTTTAATGATTATTTTAAATTCAATATGCTAATAATTCTGAATATGATCTGGATCATTTAACCACTCACTTCTAAAACAATAATTTTCTCAGTTAAACATTTTTTATATACCGTAACTTTTTTTATTATAATATTTTTAAATGATTATTTTTTATCATAAATCATACAATTAGTGTTATTCTACTAGTACTAGAATAAATAATATTTTGTCGGAGTTAACAAACAATATTTTAAACAACTCAATCAATATTATAGACGGAAAATAATTTATATTGACATATTGTAGTATGAAGAATAGGTACTGAATTGATACTCGTATGATCTCAGCTTATCATCAATATCCACTAACTGAATCCATCAATTTAAATTTACTGCACTCTCAATATATCAAAATAAACTTCACATGATTAGTTGTTTTGTCAGTATTTAAAGTACAAATATCATTACTGACCCTGTGAGATTATTGCATTAAAAACATTTTTTTTCAATATTCGTACTGCAATTATTTAAAAATATAAATATATTGCATCTCGGCTTGATAACCTATTGTAACGTTATGTTAATATTAAAATTATATGTCATATATATATATATATATATATATATATATATATATATATATATATATATATATATGTAGAATGTAGAGAGAAGAAAAAACTAATTTTGATATTTGCAATAAGCATATGAATTCAGCAGATTCGTGATTTCATGTATTTGAACATACAATCTTTGATAAACAGGAAATAATAACAACCAATTTAAAGTCTTTTATTGCTATTATGATAAGTTGTGGGTGAGTGTTACATTATTAAAATGTCCTTAGGTAAACAGCTAGTGGGGAATATCATTTGCAAATAAAATTTTAAATATTTTTTTTTATATTTAAATTAAGTACTTTTATTTTTGTAAGAAGAGATTAAATATTAATAAGGTTTTATTTTAACTTAAATGAATGTTCAAGAGAATATCAATAATGTTAAAGTGAATTTGCCACAATTACAATACAAAGGTTTTTTTAATTTATTTAAAAAACGAATAGATTTATTCTTGTTCGTCCATTATAAATATTTCAGTTCTTATGATTTTTAAAATGGCGATATTACATGAATGAAGTATTACCCTTACATTACAAGATATTAAAAAAGTACTTAATAACTATTTACTTTCAGCTTATATAGAAGAAAGTGACAATAAATAATTATTGAACATTTTTTTAATATCTTGTAGTGTAGAGGTGTTACTCATTTGTGTGAAAATGAATTTGCCACAGTCCCATAATAATAATAAAGATATTATTTTTTATTTTCAACATGGTAGATGGTTAAAAAAATAATACAACCAATTCTGTAATTTATAAAATCTCCATTTAACATATTTATTTCTGTCTATAATATACATATTGTATTAGGTCGTGTAATATGAAATGTCGGATTTCTCATTACTTTCTCTTTGAATAATCCGACATTTCATATTACACACCCTAATAATAAACATTGGTATCTCAGGTCATTAATTACTAATTTTGAAAAATTAACATATTAGAGGGATTAAAAACAAAAAAATGAATTTTTATATAAAGAAAGTATATATATAAACAGTAAGAAAGTTATTAGCCAATAGAAAGTATCAAATACTACTTTGCCATTGAGATATAAGAAAATTTGTCAGAATGAACCAGAAGAGAAAGATTGTGGGTCATATGAAGTGGAAAATTTTAGGAGAGGACTTCATTCAGCAATGGATAAAGAGAGACTGATGATTATATATATATATATATATATATATATATATATATATATATATATACAGACATACACACATACATATATAACACACACAACACTCTTTAACCTATATTTATTCACAAAATTCGAAATATCCATCATAATACTTTTATTTATCTTTTTATTAGCTTCTTTATGTTTTTTGATTCTCACTCAATAATTACGTTCTTCTTTTCTCGAAATATGCTTCAATTATTTCTAATAATATGTATACATACATACATACATTCATACATATATATATATATATATATATATATATATATATATATATATATATGTATATAATTATTTCTGAAATAAGCCAGTATTTTTAAAATGAATGTGCTACATTTATTTTGAAAAATCTGTTGTAAATACTATAAAAATACACCATTAAAACAATAAATCAATCGAATTCAAAGTGTGGAGATAAAGAAATTAAAATATCCGTAATTCGTTATTGAATTAAGAACAAATTACATATAACAGTGGATGATGTTTATTTTGTATGTTTGTATGTATGTGAAAAGTACGTGTGTGAGTGAATATGTATATAAAGCTGTGTAATGTTCGAACAGTACACAAACTCAGCCACTAATACAAAGAGCCAAGAAATTTAAGAAAAAATGAACGTCCGGCCGCATCTGAAGAATCCACCGACGTATCTATTATTAGGCTGTTTTCATGCGTACACAAATTCATAAACTCGCTTCATACCGTCGTTGTGGTCATTGAATTCTGTGCATTGCTGGACAACGGCCAATTGTAACAAATGGCCGGGCATTATATAATTTATTTTCATAATAAATTTAGTAATCAAAACGAATTGTACAGACTGTATGATTGTTTTTTTTTTTGCGACGTTCAGTGTAATTCGTAAGTTTTTAGATTTTAAATTCACGTATAATTGCATTTATACATTGAGGTATTTTTATGGAATTTCAATAAATACTGTTATTAGTGTTCTTAATTTATATATATATATATATATATATATATATATATATATATATATATTTATTTATTTATTTATTGCATTTAAGATATGGAAATTCATTGAACGATCTATGTATTAGTATAAAAAATAATTGTAAAATCGTTGCAATAATTTTAGCTTTCAATTTGAATTTCTAGAATATTAACATATTTTTAACGTTTTAAAATAAATAATTTAAATTCACTTTTTGAAAAAAAAATATTCATTAACAAAATACTCTGTTACTATTCTTAAATTAATAGTAATTATTCAAGTGAATCCTACTATACCTCTCGTAATGTATAAAAAACATTCAGCTTTTCTTCTTTAAATAAAATAATTTCAATAGATTAAATGAGAATATTAATTCTTGTGTAATATATATTTTATTTGAATTAAACTGTTTAACTAATATTCAACCTTACATAGTCAAATAAGTTGGGCTAATAGATTTATAAAGATTTCGTTCTTTTTTTCTCAAAATCCGTTATAACTACTTGATAGCACAATCAATCTAATCAGTTTTTATTTTTTATAATCTATTTTTTATCCATTATAATAACTTTTACTAGGTAAGATTTGACTATTTTAAGGAGTACACCAGTTGATATAACTTGTATTAAATTGAAGAAAACTTTATATGAACATTGAAAGAAAGAAATTTATTTATTTTCTTCAATGATACAAATTTTATCCAATTGATTTCTTTGATAAGATACAAATATTTATTTTATATGAAAAAATCATATACAATACAATGAGAACTTGTTATTGACAATCTTGACAGTTTATAAATAGATATAAATCGAAACAGAACAATGAAAAATCATTTCAGTTGAACTGAATAAAAAAATCTATATATTGAGTTGTAAAAGTATTTTATATATTTCCATATATATATATATATATATATGTGTGTGTGTGTGTGTGTGTGTGTGTGTGTGTTTGTGTGTTATGCTTACAAGTTATTTTTAGATTTATTATTAGCCATTTTTCGCAACTTTGTGTACATTATATATATATATATATATATATATATATATATATATATATATATATATATATATATATATATATGTTTAAAGTTTTTTGTAATATAGAATTTATTTTACAAATGGGGTTGATAGTAAAACTGTGAAGATATTAGGTGAAGGTATTAGACTTTGCCTTATTTAAAATTAATTAAAAATAAATTGTTTATGAGTTCATAAATTACAATGGCATAAGCTGTAATTGTATAAATATGTTTATTATTATTATTATTATTATTATTATCAAATATAAAGAACTATGTTTTTAAATTATAGGCATTTTTGAAATTTTTTGCCAAGAAAATTTATTTCTTAATTTTCACATTAATGTTTTTAATTGTCTTGTTATATAATAAATGTTTATTGTTTATGTAAATATATTTTATATATATATATATATATATATATATATATATATATATATATATAATATATATTCAATATTAAACTTTGACTAAAATAGAATATTTAAAAGATTGGAAAGTTTCTAATCCAATTAAAAATTAATTTTGATAGTTAATAGTAGATGATAAAAATGTAACTGTAAAAATAATACAGTGATTCTTCTTCATTTGATATGAAAATAAATTTGTTGTCTTAGTGTATACTAATACTCTATTTCTTTTAAAAAGCAGTTTTTAAAACACATTTTGTATTTTATAGGGTCAAATATCAAATGTACCCATATCTGTACCGTCACCGATATCAATTACATCTCCTGGAAAACAATCACGTAACATGAATGTAGAGTCCGTTCTCTATGAGCGTATGTTACTAATACAACAGCAACAGCAGCAGATTGCAGATGTAAATCGTTCAAGACGCCGAGAATTAATACGCAAGAATTCATTCTCATTGCTCGATCCTGAAGGCACGACCATACCATCGTTAATGGACCTTAGCGAACAAGATTACGATGTAAACGCACCGATCAATGACACAACTTTATTACAGGGACCTGACCTCATAAATGCGCTCGATTTCTCTGATCCCATGTGTATAGGTTAACGAAAACTTGCAACAGAATGAATTTGTAAATTTATATATATATATATATATATATATATATATATATATATATATATATATATATATTATTTTCTGTTTATTTCTTTTAAGGATATTATATAGAGTTGATTGTACAGAATGTACAAGTAAGTGTTGATTCTTGGTTTTGGATTGATATTAGAAAAGGAATTGGTAGAAATTATGAATTAGTTTTTTATGTTCTTAGTGTTTCTTTCTGAATTTACTTGTGTGGGATTTCAGTACAAATTTAAAAGTAAGGCAAAAAATATAAAAAGAGTATCTTGATTTTAATTAAAAGCTCATCAAAAAAATCGTTTTTATATGTAATATGCATGTGTGTGTATATATATATATATATATATATATATATATATATATATATATATATATATATATATATATATATATATATATATACATACACACACACACACAATAATATAAAAATTAACATTGCAATTAACATAATTATGTAGGAACAGTTTAAAGTATGATAAAGCATTTGTTCATTGAATTTAAAATGGGTAAAACGTTTCAAATCTATTATCTTAAACAGAGAAATCGATTGACTTTTTACAAATTTGAAGATAATTATTAAAATCATATTGTTAGTACCGTATGTATACTAACATGGAATGAAAAATTAATGAATTTAAAATTGTCAGTTTCTGTATAAGTTTTTTTTATAGTACTTTTAATATTTTTCGGATATTATTTGTATTTAATTTCTACATTCGAAACAATAGTGATATTTTAAGTATTTGTATTCAATAAGTTGTTAATGTTGTATATTAATTATTCTTAAGTCACCTTATTAATTGTCAATTTCATATTTTTCTGTTTTATTTAACACGTTTTACATATTGAGTTAGATTCTTCATTCGTTATTGATGAATGTTAATATGAATAACAAATGCATTTATTTTACATTCAGTGCCACTTTAGTCGTGTTCATATTGTATATTCATATTTTTATAGTGTTTTAGAAACTGAAAATTATACATACATGAATTATTTTTTTTATTAAGTGTTATATAAATCTTGCAAAATGCATAATGAAAAAAATAATTGATTATTTACCTGTGATTGCATTTCTGTGACAAATTAGTGACTTCTTCTTACTATAATCAATAGGAATACTTCTATTGTCAAGTTGTAATTCATTTCATTATTTGTAATAATAAACAAAATATGTAAAGTAAATAACTTATGCATATAGTAAGAAATTGTCAAAGTTGACAGAACTGATCAAAAAATAATTAAATTGTTAAAAATAAGTTAAATATCTTCACTTCAAATAATTGTTCATCATTTGATTACATTGTTGTTCATTTACGTTTATCTATCTGTATATGATTCTTTTAAAAATGTATGTATAATTATTTCTTTTATAAATAATTATTTAAAAATTGCAATCAGATCAAGAATCAACACAAGACATCAATAAAAAAGGCCTTAAAATTTTGAAAATAAAAGAAATTAAAAAGTACATTGTACAAATCTATGATTATTTTTATACTGAGCTAGTATATTTTATATCTGTGGACAAACTAATAATGGATGCAATATTAAAAATGCAATGTTCATTTTATTTTTCATTGAAAAGCAGAAGTGAAATGAAAATACACAGGGTGTCTATAACATGTGGTCAGATTATGGGATTGAGAGCTTGACAGTCATTTCAGTAAATTGTATTAATCATTTTTTAATTAATTAATAATATATAATAATAATAATATTGTGTTTTAAAAAACTGTTTAGTTTATTAATCTATTTAATTTTGATCATCATTGAAGCGATTGTTGTGTAGATACTAGGTAAGAAATATGTAAGAATATTTTAAATTGTTGACATGTTATGCTTTTTTTGATTATAAAATTTATGTTAATCAAGTTTTCTAAAAATGATTTCCTTTTTTTAAGAATTTATAAAAATATAGAAGTTCTATTATATTTTTTCATTAGACTTAGTTTATAATTGCTTTACTAATACATAATATAGTTTATTCTTTGTAATTATTAAACATACTATTACTAATAATCACTGAGTAATTCATATCTTTGGCGACAGTTAAGATAATTTTTATCATACATATGAGGAAGAAAAGTGTGATCATATCATAATCTTTTTGGAGTATAGAAAGTCCAGTCGTTTGTAACGTCAAAACTTAATAGAATGGAATAAATTTTATTTACATTCAGAAGTACTCTGGATATTTTCTTTAATCCCTAAGTCATACATGTTCCTTTGTAAAGAATTTCTTTCCTATAATTAATAACGAAAGAAACTTAACTTTCTTCAGACCTAACTTTTAATCTATATGAGGAAAATTGTAAATAAATATTTATGATGGTTTCTCTAATATTATTTAAAAAGTGTTATATTTTTCAAGAGTATCAACATTATATAACATTAAACGTTGAATCATCAATTCCCACATTTTTTAGATATTTATCAAAAACAGAATATGTATATTAATTAAATCTTCAATTTTTACTTTTGGATAAGTTTAGTAATCTTTTCATATAATATCATACTGCAAAGCGTCTGGTTGCACATATGTATATCAGCTTTCTACCTAATTTGGTTATAATCTAATCAATTTCTATCAACTTAAATGACATAGAATTAACATATACACAGTTTGTGAAAGTGATCAGTAAGATAAGACCTCTGCTCATTTTATTATTTGATTGTTTTTGTAAATTCATTTGAGGTTCTTAATTCTTCCCAGTATATCTTCATCTCATAAAATATTTTTCGATTTAAGAATGGTGTATGAATTTCTTTCAAGGCAAAAGAAAAGTGATTATTATATATATATATATATATATATATATATATATATATATATATATATATATATATTAGATAAAATTAATTAATAAAATAGTTTTCATATACTTGTGTATTGATTATGCAATATTAATTAAGATCTATTTGATTACATTGAAATGTTTTTTATGTATTGTGTTTTTACTAGATAATTACTTATATACTTGTGCTTGTTTTTCTTCTTATTTGTAAAATATTCAATCAATTTTCATATTCTTATTTGTAAAATATTTAATTTTAATTATATATTTTTTATGTGTTAAATAATTTCCTTAATTAGAAAATATACCGTTTAGTTTATTAAGTGACAATTGTCATAAAATAATAATTGTTTTTGTTTTATTATGACTAACATGCATTTATTTTTAATTAAAATTTGACAATTATGGAAATTGTACAATGTTATTTAAATGAAAAAAAATGTAATGCATAAAGATATAATTAACTTTTGAGTGAAGTAAGGCATTCAAAGTATATTTTTCATATTTATGAATAAGGCTATTAGTGTATAGTATCTACAAATGGTCGCTGATTTATTATTTTAAGTCTTGCGATAATTTCCAAGATTAACATATCAATAAGTATAAATAATTTTTTCATCTTTGACACTAAATCGTGTCTAATGCTCTTCTGATTTATTATTGTCTTTAATTAATATATATTCATGTCTTTATTTTATCGTTAATTGAATTTAATTTTTATACTGTTTGTATAATTATCCTGTTAATCAGTCAAGTGTATTGGCATTTGCAAATTATGGCACTTATCTCTTCTCGAATTATACATGGTAAAGAAATACATTGTAAATATACATTTTTATATATCTATTTATATGTACATTTTCAAATACACACACACATACACACATTTATGTATGTACATTTGCAAATACCCACATACACAAACACATGCACACTTCCATTTGCAAATATTCACATATATAAAAGTGTGCGCTTGACTATGTACATATTCATTTGTAACCATTTTTAATAACTAATAACTAAAAAATAATAATGAAATAATTTTAAGAAATTTAACGTTATAGGTAACAACTATTATTGAAGCTTATATATGATGAGAGTGATTTATTAAATAATTGAGATTTTGTTTTGAATTTTATTTTTTATTTGTATCTGATAATTATTAAATAATTCAGATATAGTGATCATTTTTGGAAAAAAATATAGTACAAAATATGAATTGTACAAAATTCTGATGACATGATTATGAAATTGATTCACTGACTTGACCGATTAATAAAGTACTTCATGTCTGTTTTTGTCATAGTGTTAAGGTTTTTTGCTTCTTTATTTTCTTTTTTGCACAATCGAATACTATTCGATTATGAAAACCAAATATATTACGATATTAATAAAATAAATATATCATTTAATTCTTTTTTAATTAGGAATGTAGTTTTATATAAATTATATATATATATATATATATATATATGTATATGTAGATTATTTTTTAAATTTAATATCTATAATGGAATAAAAATGTGTACACAATATATAAATATATTTTGATGAATTTCACATGATAATATATTTTTTGTACTTGTTTATAATGTTATATATCTTAGTTGTAGTTTAATTGGGAATATGATTTTTAAATATTACATTGATGATGAAAACATTTAAATATAAAGATTGATATGATAATAATTACAAGAAGGAACATTTTCCTTTTCTGAACCATGCTAAAATATATAATATTTTAATGTATGTAATATACTATAGTGCATGTTTTGAATATGCTATTGAACTAATGTTATGTGTAATATATGTTAATTTTTTAAAATAAATTATTATTTTTTTCCATAAATGAAATTTGTATTTATCAATGTCAGAATTCTTCAATTTTTATTTTTTAGATCACAAGTATATATTTTTTTAAAAAAAAGTTACTTTAGTGAAAATACAAAATTTATATAAGTAAATTAAAATTTTAGTAAAGCATTGTTATTGTATTGTGTTTTCTTGAAACTATGTAAAGGGTTAAAAAATATTGATAAAATGGGTTTTAAACGGATTTTTTTATTTTTTATAAATTCATTTAAATAGTTTTCTTTGAACATATTCGATTATATATTAATACTTTAGTACAAAAAATAACTTAGTATGCATATGTTCATGTGGAAATTTCATCATATTTCATGTTTTTATCTCATTATATAAAAAGTGTTTATATCTTTATCCTTCATATTAAAGAAAATCTGTTAACAAGCTCTCTTTCCACGATCTTATTGCATTTTTTACATTGTCTTGAAGAGCATTGGAAAAAAGCAATTTATTTTTAATTATATAAATATATATTAAGTGAAATATTTTATGCATTAAGAGTTATCAATAGTTTATAACTGTAGAAGGTGTAGGAATATGTTATTGATATAAAATTAAAATATATAAATGTATATTAATAAAGATACAAATATATATATATACATATACAAGTTGTGTATAATTTCAGATAAAAACATATGTTATGTAGATACATTCATTAATTTCGTTTTTATATACTGGATGTGGAGTCAGGTTTTATTTTGTAATTAAAAGCTTGAACGATTCACTAAAATAGTATTGAACAAATCAAATTACATTGAATAAGTATTGTTAGAGTTAAAAATGGATATATACTAGTTTACTATTTAAATTCAGGTATCAATGTATCTCTTAACATATTTTACTGCCATTCATTTTTCCTTTATATAATGTAGTTACATATTTTAAGAAATAATTTTGTTCATTTTTAATATTTTACTATACAAATGAAATAAATATATTATAAAGTATCAATAATATCACAATATCAGCTTTGAAAATGACCTAAATTAAGAGAAAAATAATCTGTGTTGTGAATACATTATCTCTCTTTGTTTTTCCAATGTTGTTAATACCGTTTAAATATGTATATGATATAATTAATGTGAAACCAATTCTATTATATAATTATTATATTCTATTATATGGTATTCTGTCAGTTAGACCTGCGCATCTGTTCGTTATTCATTAGTGTGTTTGTGGACAATAGGATCTACTATAACTGGTAAGAAAATATTTATTTTTTTAAAAAAATTGCTAATTAAAAATGAATACATTGCAAAATTAATACTGCAAATTTTATAAACGGTACTAATTGATTATTCGTCATATTATTTTCGATGGTATTATTATTTTGGACATTTTTTTACTTCTCTCAAATTTTATTATATATATGACAGCACGTGTCATGATAATCATGCAATACAGGGGTCACCCAAATGAAACTGAAGGTTAACAAAGAATAGTAAATGATAGTAAGCAAGTAAATGTATATTTAAATTCTATAATCTCGTTTGTGTACCCTATATTAGTGAATAAACTTATTTTGAATAACGTTTGGATTTTTGTGATTATGAAATGATCATATACAGTTTTTGAAAATTAGTGTACGATTTATGAATTTTGTGTTGTGTTTACCAGTAATAAAATTCATTTTAATATTTATTTGTATTTGAAAAAAATTGAAATAGATCCGTGAGTAATGTGAATATTTATATTATTTCATTGTATACTTTGAATATAGACAAACCTGAGATCAGTTGTTATCTAAAATTAATACTACTTTATATATGCTTAAGATGTTTTAATTTTTCTGTCAATGTCGTTTTAGGTAGTCATTGAAGTGTGTGTGTGTGTGTGTATGTAGTAAACTACCCGTGAAAAATATTTTTTCTTCTAATGTTTATTTTATTTTATTTTTTTATATTTCATTTTCAATCACGACGATTGTACTATCCTTCTTCAACAAATTTGATGTTGAAATTGAAAATAGTTATATTTTAAATACTATTTTTGGTGAAAAATTCATCATTTTCAAAATACAGTCAAAAATGTAATTGTTCATATTTTCAAAAAATCATACTCATATCCAAATAGTTTTATTATTGAATAAAATTCCGTTTTATTTGTTTTCTTGTTTCAAATTATTTGTGTAATCAATATTACCTGTTTTATTTTTTAAATATGATTTAAAGGAAAAAAAGGTATTGAATAAAGAAATAAATAAATGTTGCCGTTTTTAATTCATAAATATTTATTTATTTACTTTTTTAAAATTAATAATATGTATAATTTGTTAATACAAATTTAAGTATTGTACTGAATGCCATTCCCAAACACACTCGCTGCACACACAGCTGATCTTTTTATGTTTTGAACAGCATTTTACAAATCAAATTGTCTATATATTTTGCAAATATCCATTATACACTCGGTTCTATCAAACTTATTTAAACACACATACATTCACATGTATTTATATATATATATATATATATATATATATATATATATATATATCACATCGTTTCGTTTGATCCTATAGAGGTAAAACGACAACATCGTGTTTTTAGGGGCTCGTTTTTCCGTGCCATTAATACATACATAAATCACAGACAATTCAAGCCTCGCACGTACACTGAGTAATAATAAATACCACGTCATGAAATCGTATATCTAGAATATAAAGTTATGTTCTTATTCCTACATAACTTCATTTCATCATCAGCCAAAAAACAATTATACGGTACACAGTTGTATAATTGATCAAGAAATCATATGCTAGGTGCGTTCTTCAGATATGGAAATATTTGTACATATATTTCCATCAGAATAGATACATTTTTTTTGTATCAACCCTTCGTCAAATATAACAATTACTTAAATTTCTTTGTTTATTACTATTAAACCTGATTTTTTTTTTAAATATATAATATTTATGTTTATAATATATTATTAGCGAAATATTATTTACAAAATTAGAAAGACATTAAATGTATATTTTAATAATAGATAACACACTTTATACTGATTTGGCGTTAAATAATTTTATAAATTATATCATAATTGTAATGTTAATGCTCGTAATCGTCAAATTATAACAGATTGGTTATTATTTGCATGTAAAAGAGTGTAGGAATAGAAAAGTGTAAGAAAACCTGTTATTTGATATGCTTTATGATTTTTGTCAGTATTAGTTTTCACTTTTATATTTAAATAAATTGTTAGTTTTTTTATATTATTTGCATGTTGAAAAAGTATTTACCTTATATTAAAAAAAAATATTATTTATACATAACATAGTTTTGTGAAAGAATTTATATATATATATATATATATATATATATATATATATATATATATATATATATGTATATGTGTATTATAATTCTGACAAGGGATATTTTGCATCAGTTTTCATGTATCGTAATATAAAATATCATGTATTCAAAGGACTAATAATATGGAATTGTTACTATATTATTCAAATTTGTTGCTTATTATAATCAGAAATATAAATCAATTAAGTATAAATGAGAAAAATGTAATTGTTCAATTCATATTCTAAAATTTGAAATTTCTTAAATACAGTAATACAAGATTTTTATATACTGTGTAAAGTTTAAATTTTCTACATGTTTTTTTATAGAAATTTAATGATCAGTTTATTTGAAACTATTTAAATTTTTTAAATGATTTATTACTTCAAATGCTATAATATTTTATATATTATTTCTCAATAACTGTTTGTTTATTATAAAAAAAATATTTTGTATTAGTCAAAAAAATAAATTACTTTAAATAAATAACTGATTTACACAGAATAGCATATTTTGAAATCTTTGTTCTTCATACATTATAATCTATTTTTGAAATATAGATATTATGAATCAATATTGTTAAAAAATTCTAACATATTGTATATATTTTGTATTAGATTTTTTCAATATGTATTTTTTATTTAAAAATTAATACGGAAGAAAAATAGGCACATAATATAAATATCATTACTTTTTAAGTAGTTAGAAATTTTGAAAAAAAAACAAAATGTACTTATTTAACATGCAGAAGTGAAAACAAGATACAGACAAAATACAAAACCATATTTTTATCAAGAACTTGACCAGATCTAACAATAATAACATTCTATATAAAATAATAATAATAAAGTTGTGTAACTTCAATCCAAATGTTAACATATTAGTTAACTCCCTATTATTATTATTTTAGTATCTACATTGAAATATTCTTACGTTTAATATAAATATATGTTCGTTTTATTTAACCTAATACTGTCCGTTTGATGATTAATAATAATATATTTATAAAGGTGGGATTTGCGTCTTTGATCTCAACATCGGTTTGTTTCAATCACGAATTCTTTGAAAATAAAGTAAAACAAAATAACACATATCGCTTAACCTATACGACAATCGAATGTACACAACATACAGTTATTTATATTCGTTAAGACAGTATTTTACATTTTCTTTTTTATGATTTACATCTGAGGGAAATCTCAAGATGTATATTTGTAGTGTCATTAATTATTTCAACATAATTGTATAATTTATAGAAATATATAACAAGCATATATATAATAAAGGTAAAATATAATGTAATATATATGAACAAAATGGAATTAGAAAATGATAATTTCAGCAAAGGGTACATTTTTAATCAGAATAAGATTTTCTTTAAAAATGTTCAATAATTATTCTTCATTCACTTTTAGCCAATACGCTTTTTAATAGTGTGAATATCGGGTTTTAAAGATGATCTAAATACATATTAAAAAATGAACAATAAATGGTTGTTAGAAATTTTTATACAAAAATAATGTTGCATTAAACAATAATTCCTTTGTTAAAAAGTGAATTAGCCACAGAACCCAATACAGTCGTTAAAAGATTAAATAAATTAACCTTTGTATTTAATAGTATGTTTATAGTAATAAATTTATTTATAATTTAGTCATTTTTAAAAAAAAAACTCATTAGCATTGACTATATTTAAAAAGAAATTAATTAATATATAAATACATTTCTAATATCTTTTCAAATAGTTTTTATAAATGAAAAAATCATGTTAGTAATAAGTTAAAAAGTGATATATTGTTTTAAACTTTATTTTTATTATTTTATATTACAATAGAATTATTGAGCACATTTGACATTTAAACATGATTAATTTTTTTAATCAAATGTTTATAACTTTCACATTAACTTATTTTAGCGTTAAATTGTCCATATGTATATATAATTACTACAAAATTTTTCAATCATGTATAAAATAATTAATGATTTTCAAAAAAATACTGTATTAACGAAACATATGTTTAAAATCGATCTACTTATTTAAAAAAAACAATTAAAAATGCAAATAACGATATATTAATGTGAATATATTGTTTAAAAAACGAAACAGTGACTACTAAATAACGGCAACGTACATGCAAACATAACCTCAATGTTTAATTAAAAAAATACATATTGTTACAAAAAAAACATTGAAAATATTTTACAAAAAAGAAAAAAAACTTATATCGATCCATTAATAACATTTTATATACAAATTGTTTTGTGCAGGTCACTATGTTTAGTTACCCGAATTCATCTGACTAGGCAAATATTTTTTTGTTCCTATATGTATATATAATAATAATTATAATAATAATATTTTTCTTTATCATATTTGATACAATAAAATCTACAAATAATAATAATATTAATAAATAATCAATTGTGTTTTTTTTTCATATCTAAATACTTTTTTATTTATATATCTATATAGATTTCCTTACATAGTACATGTTACTTATGTACTTTATTAATTATTATATAATATTATATTACAAATGTCAGTGACATTCTTTTAAAACAGTCACCAGTTTGTGCTTTTTAAACAGACTCAAAAATGATCTCGTTCATTTAATATATTAAACATACTATAGGATTGGATATCGTTACTCGCTCTCGTACGATTGTAATGTTTATATTCAATTGAAATAAAAAAAATTCAGAGATATATAATTTGATCATATTTGATGATGCTGAAATATGATATAAATATTTTAGTAAAAAGAAAATTGACAAAGTTATTAACTGCAGTTAGTAAAATAGATAATATATTTTGAAAGTATGTAAATGTTGATTTCTTTCGAAATTAAATAGTGATTCAACTACAAATTTTAATTGATAGGTTTAAATAGTTGACAGTTTTAAATATATATTTTTATGTTAAACACTAAACTTTCTATATTTTTAAATTGTTTAATTAATTTTGTTATACTATGCATGTATATACATACATACATATATTTATTAATTAAAAATCTCAGTTTTTACTTTGGAATTATTTTAAATAATATTTTTTATTGCAAAAACAGTAAATTTTATATTTGTTTTATATTAATTCCTTATTGTTTGAAATATAGATAATTAGTTATTTTTGATTAATAAAATTAATGATAGTTTTTGTGTTTCAAGATAATAAATTTGCTTTGATTGAGTAATAATAGTATAAGAGTAGATAATAACAATGTAACATTGTATAATAAATACTTAATTTATTACATTACAATTATCATTATACGTCAAATTTTTTTCAGATCAAAATCATTAATAATATTTATATTATTCAAAATTTACATTTATTACATTTTTCAACGTATTTTAAATAAATTTGATAGAGCCTCTGTCATCAGTGACTTTCTTGGCAGTTAATACGCTAAATGAAAAAATAAATGCATATTAATTATTAATTAAATCTTTAATTCCAAATATACAGTTTGAATATTAAGTTAGTGTTTTGTGTTTTTAAGAAAAATTTAATACAAATTCATCTCAACTATTTAATTGTATATGTTTTATATATATATATATATATATATATATATATATATATATATATATATATATATATATATATATATATATATATATATATATATATATATATATATATAATATTTTGAATAATAATTTAAATTTCAAATACAAGCATATTATTCATACTGAACTTGTTTCGTTTAATATCAAACATTAAAGATACCAAAGCAACGACTTTCGTTTGAGAGCGAGTACAAAGTTATCGCGCACAAATCATCTTATTTCCTACCTGAATCAGTCAGCATTGTAAGATTTATGTAGTAAATGAAAAACGAACGAACAGACTACATAACTGATTAAATCGGCCCTGTCTTTTATCGTACATCTAACAACTCCTTAAGAACTACCTATTATCTGTGTACGTTAAATCGAGACAATCGACTCAGTCATTTTGAAGGCTCGCAATTATCAGATCTCCCGTGAGAATAAAATTCATCTATGTCTAAAAATTTCATTCAACGTCTAAAAGTATTTTCCTCTTTTTGTTAGATTCTGTAAAATTCCACTACTTAGCATTACTAGTCTATGAGAGAAAAATATGCAAGAATTTGATTGTTACTTCATACCGAACTGCGGTACTAATTATAACTTCTAAAAAAATGTTTATATATACTTTTTCTTTTAATTTGTTTAGTCAATAATATTTCTTTCCCAATATAACTTTTAGCAATGTCGGATCGTTTGCACTAATTTAACCGTAGAACTAGACAACGTGTAACAAATACTTCCCGGACCATATTAGGCATCGAGCTCAAAAACGGACGTGTATATTTCCATTATGTTTGTGTATATTTTTTAATAACTTTTTTATAAATGACGATCGACGATCGGATTTATTTATGAAAAAGTGTTAGTTTACGTTTTACAGAGAATATACTTTTATTTAAAAAAAATGTTTAACTCTCTGCAAACGTAACTCTAGGCTTTGTCTAGCTCGGCTGTGGATCGATCAATGGAGCCGGTTTGTGTAAAATACTGACAGGTCGACTCCTCGAAGTGCTTCGATCACGTCGTCGTAAATCTTGTGCATGAGGTGGTGGTGGCGGTGCAGGTCCTTGAGGTGACACAGGCCCTATACTATTTGTCATACTTGCCGTCATGTTGGATGCTATCATCTCGGCTTGTAATACTTCAGTGTATTCACGTATCAATGTTGCTATTTGGAATGCCTAAAATTATTAAAATGATTAATTTCTTATATACACACATTGAATTGAAATCTAACCCGCATAAATTCTTTAGCTCCAATTGAACTTTGACAAGTTAGATACGTTATTTTTAAAAGTAATAGATTATTGCTAATTTCTTTAAACAAAATTATTATTTTTAAAACAAATTATTTAATAATTTTGAAATACATTTCAAAAATAATAGTTTGGATGGGTATATAAATCGTAAGGCAAGGAGTTTATTACGTTTACAATTATTTAAAGAATTATAAATTGAATTTAAAACTTTTTTTTTCTAATTATAGACTTTTGAGGAAAATGTTTAGTCATTTGAGCTTTTTTTGTGTATAAATTGTATTAAGTAATAAAATTATTTAATAAGTAATTAAACATCATTAGCAATTTTAATAACAAATATTTGCAGTATATGAATATATATATTTATTAACATCGAGAGAATTTTTTACTTACTTGAGACGTTGTAATGATGACTTTGCTCTGTTTCTTGTCACTTCCGGTGATAATCATGAGACAGTTGATTGCCGGCGAATACGATAAGATGCTTGTGTACTCGTACGTACAAAGAGAGACCCTCGATCTGTGCTCGAGTAGATGAAGTCCAACCTGATCGACGGCTAGCCAAAGCACGCGCGGCCAATTGCTCGTAAACGATTGCTGGGGGTACAGCTTTATCATATATACAATAACCGGTAAATGCGACACAGCCAGCAACACCGTCACCATTGCAAGCAAATTAAATGGGTGGCGACCGCACTGCACGGCGACGGGAAACTAAATCCATCGATCTTTCGATCGATTCTTATCGCGAATTCATGAATTTCTTTGAATCACTTTATTATTATTTTTTATCGAATAAATACAGGTGTTTTATATTTATAAGTTCGGCGAATTATTGATTTTTATGGCTACTAACTACTCAGTGTATTTAAAAATTAAGGCTTAAAAAGTCTTCAAATACATTATTCTATTACATTTATGTTTACTAATATATATATATCTAACAAGTTTTCATGAAAATATATCTTATTTTTTCAAAAAAGTAAATTAATTAAATTCTAAACATATTTACTTAAATAAATATTTTTCTTTATAAATATTATTAATTTAATTTTTTTCTATTTGCATTATTCTGAATAAAACTAAAAATATTTTTATTAAAAAATAATAATAAAGTGTGTATGTGAACTTATAAATATATTTCATCTGTGTGAATATATTTAATTAATACAAAATTGAATACTATAATAGTGAAAAAAAGATTACTTTTTTTACAAATTAAGTGAATGAAAGCACCTTGAAGCAAGTTTAATTATCAATCAATAGAAAAATATTAAGCTTGAGAAAAAGCAGTGCTCTTGTAAAAATATTTTCTTTTTAATATTTTTTATATGAAATTATTATTTGGTGTATTTCAAATAATACTCTAAAGCAATAACTACTTATATATATATATATATATATATATATATATATATATATATATATATATATATATATATATAATTGTCAAATATAGCAAAACTAATTTGTCATGTAAAAAGAAATCCAATTTATTCGATTCGAGTGGAAACGAATTTGCGATAACGCCGTACAATGTGATCTTTGAAAATGGAAAAATGAATGAAAATGAGTAAAAATATCTCGACGACAGATGTTTTTGAACAAGACGTCGATGATAGAACAAGATAGACAGACACATAGGACGTACTTTGTTCAAATACAACTGACTCTGAAATATAAATCAAATCTTAAAATTTTTTATTCGTGTGGTTCAAACAAATTTTATACATACTTTAACTGCACACCAGTACATATTTGAAATTTCGTTATTTGTAAATATGTAATTTGTTAATAGGAATAATGAATTAAATATTAGTATAAGTAATTAATATTCTTTTTATTTTACGTTTGGACTTTACTTTTTTTAAAAAAAGCATTTTAGTCAAAAAGGTGAATTACATAATGCAATTTTAGTAAAAGTTAGTAGAAAAAATATTTTTACGGTTTTAATGAATCGATCGATGTTCTATGGTTTTCAAATAAACATTTTATTTTTTTAATTAACTGTTATTGATTGCTTGTTATTGTTTTTCATAACATTATACTAATGGAGAAATAATTCAGTATATTTTTTTTACGAATTAGTTAATTATAATATGTACAATGGTTACCTACATTATATTTAAAGAACGTTAAAAATGAGTTGTAATTTGAGTTATTGAAAAGTAATTTCAAATGTATTAAATCACTCATTTTATGACATTAACTATTTATATATATTAGAAGTAATCATGTTCCTAATTTTAGAATATAAAAACAAAGGTTAAAATACAAAGTCATATTAAAAAGATAGAAATATATTTCATGTTTTATAATTCTCATGTAATTCCTAGTTACTTTATTCAGGAATTTAATTTTTCTTTTCTAAATATATGTGACTATATTATAAAAAGTGTAGTATAAATTTTGGATTTATTTAAAAAAATATGAATAAAATACTTTGTTGAATTTTTATAATAAGAAATAAATGATACTTTTTAAATGAAATTAAAATTTCACATTATTATTTATTTATTGACTTTTAAAATTAAAAATATAATCATATAGCTATATAGTGTTCTTTTTTATAACAGAAACATAGAATGAATATTTGAATATAACCATTAGAGACCAAAAACCAATAGATTTAAGACCGTAAAAATTTCAAAAAATCTATTTCAAAAACAGTCTAAAAACTGTAATCAATTTCAGTGTCTAGCACTGTAAAAAAGTCGAATCGACTTCAAGTCGAATCTAAACAAGAATAGCGATAGAATGATAGATGTAGAGAAGATGATCTATGCGACAACATCGATTCGCATGCCGATATGATTCAAAATTCAAAACAATAACAAAAATATATATAAATACTCTACGTTTTTTTTCGTACCAAACGATCTAAAGATACTCAATAATGACAATAATAGTAGCAAATTCGTATATATAGATATGTACCAAATGATCTACTACTGTACGTATAAAATGTTCGAGCTTGATTAAAAATCGAACTTACCATGACGTCGAAGATCGTGGCACGGTGAAGAGGCCAACTTTGTATTAAGTTTAAGAAAGCTTTTTTCGCTTCCGTTGGCGTCATGCCGCGTAAAGATTGATGGTGCATTGCGACGCCCTCGAACGGAATATTTGGCACGAAACGGGGTGGCAAACAATGACTCGCGATCGGACGGTAATCGTGGAGTATGTCGCCGATATCGCCGAGCTCTAGTTGTGCTTGTAAAGCAGTCAGCATCATCTGCGAAAGTAATTTATTGTTTTATATATATATATATATATATATATATATATATATATATATATATATATATATATATATAATACTTACAGCTTCTTTCTCTGTAATTGGGAATCGATCACCGCGCAAATCGTGCAAAACTTGATGATACAACAGTTCTTTCTCAACTGGATCTTCAAGATTCATATATTTATCCAAAAATAGATGTTTCTTGAACAAGAATAGATGTTGTTGTTGTCTTCGTGGTACTTTGCCTATTGTTTGTGCGTTCATTCCATCTTGTTGATTTACATTCGCCGCTGCAACATTACGATACCTTTCCCACTTGGACATCACGTCTGCTACTTTTTCATCCGGTAAGAGACTTCTCTCAGATGTACCGAGTACTTCATAAATAGCATAACCTGAATAATAAGAAATAAATGAATAAAATTATTCACATTTAGTTATGTATATGAATTAAAGTTATTTTTAATGGTTTGAGAATCTTTCAGTTTTAAATTATAAGAGAAAATCTTAGACAGAATTATTAAAACTGAAAATTAATATGTTTTTAATATAAAAGAAAAATTCACTATGAAAAATAAATGGTTTGATTAATAAGATCACGCTATCAAAGAATGTATTATAAAAAATATATAGAAAGAAACATTTTCTATAATTTAGAATTTACTAACTAATCGTGATTAATTTAAATTTTTTAAGGGATTAGGGAAGATTTTTTTTGTCAATCTAAATTTTTTAAATAGAAATTAATTTAAAAATCTAGTAAAGGCCTTATATGTTTTTATTTGCTGTGATATGATTTATTTGTGTAAAAGTAGTATTTTGGATTTTTGAATTTTAACCCCTTTTCATTTTTAAGTGACAGACTATTATGCCTAATTGTAAGTTTTGTTGTTCTTTATACATAATTATGTAATAAAAGAATAAATTTCTACTTTGACATTATTTAAAAATGATTAAAATAAAAATATATAAATTACCCATTGCATTTTCTGGAAGTCCAATTTTACTCTTCACCATCTGTAAAACTTCTTTTGCTGTTGCTGATGGATGAAATTCAACAGAGTGGTACTGTCCATCCATAAAATGAAACCGAGCATAAATAGGTCTTCTATTAATAGTACATGTTATTTCTTCTCGAGATGGAGGCCATTGTCTTCTACGAGTTCCTTGGGTCTTTTGTAGACACTATAAACAGCATATTTTGAAATTAATATTAAAGAAAAAATATTTTCATTAAATTTGATTGTACCTTTTCTGCAAACCTAGCATATTTTCCTTCTTCTGTAACATAATCACTAGAGCATCGTTTCAAATGTGCTATTAAATACTTTCTAACTAATTTATGTGGAGGTAAAATTACAGAACAAGCTAAAGACAATAAAGCCCAATGTCTTAGATTGACCCTTGAATTCGGATCTGGATGATCTGTTGTTTGTTTAATTAATTGCATATATAACTCGCATAACAAACTATCTTTGATCATACATTTTTCCATAACTGTTTGTATTAAATTGACATGTTCATCTTCAACTCGACGAATTGAATCTCCGTTTTGTCCCAGTCCAGCATACATCAATATGATCTGGAAAATCTGTATCATTATTTGTTCATCAGCTTCAGGTATCTTACTGATACTCTGTATAATCGGCTGTCTTCCAAATGCCCAAAATGCATACGGAAATCCTTTATAAGTCTCTCCACATTCTGCAGTATTCCCATGCTCTTGTCTAAGTTTCTCAAGCCTGTGTTTACTTAAACGTCGCAACGTATTCCTCAAAAATCCGCCTGACATTTCATGCGGTTTTCTTAACACTTCTGAATCAACCAATGCACGCCGACAATTGACCAAGTTATGATACAATCTAATTCGATCTTCATTCGTGATACTTTTGAATTTTTTCACGGGCGCTTCATTATCAGTTACCCAACGTGACAGAGCCGGATAATAACTAGCAATCAAAGATCCTATCTCGTTTTTTTGTGTTGTTTCAAACACGAAACATTTGTTACTGGTGTCATGCGCATGTCTTATAATACTGATTGTTATAAAACTATCACTTGGGTCTATTAAAATTGATTCAATTTCATGATAACGGAACTCGTACAGTACGAATTTATCATCTGGTTTAATCATCATGATTCCTTCATAATTAATGCCTAATATTAATGCGTTTCCATATGACCAATACCCACGATATGTCACCTGAAATTTATATAAGATTAACGAAAAATAGTTAATTATAAAAATAATATGTAATAAAAATCCACGACTTTAAACTAGCTAAAAAATAAAGTGTTTTCTAAATTTAATATCATGTTTCATTAAAACATAAATTATATTATTTATTAAAAAATAAATAAATTTTATTCAGTTGTATATCGGAAAATATTTAACATATCCTAATCGTGTTAAAAATCGTGAATATTTATAAAAAAATATTTTCAATATTTACTTGGAACATTGTTGTTCCATATAGTGGATACTGCATCACACAAGATAAATAAAGAGCTTTCGCAGTGAGTTCAGTTCTACCTGCACCGTATTGCCGATGAGCTTGTGCTATTATCGGTACCCAAACATCATCTCCTCTCGCACGACTAATTCGATATGGAAGATAGACATCAATGTCTGTATAATATTCTAATTTAGTATTGTCAGCTGATGGATCGCCGAGAGCTACTTGTGCTTGTAAACCTGCTAATTGTAAAGCGACTTTTTCGGTAACAGGGAAATCATCACACTGAAAATGACAAAAAAGTCGATTAGATTTTTATGATTACTACAATTATTATTTTCACTAAAATGATTACTTTGACAACGCTGTAAACTGCTTGAGCATAAAGCATATTCACTTCTACAGGATCTTGAGATAGTTCTCGTGTCGATTTGAATAAACGTTTCTTGAAAATAAATCGATTTTCACCACTTCCAAGTGTTGTACTGTGTCCTCTTCGGCTCAATGTAGTGAAATTCGATGTTGGTTGATTAATTTTCGTTTGTTTGCTACAAAAATTCAAATAAAATTTAATAATTTATTTGAACTTTTTATTTTATTATAATGATTCTTATTTTTCAAAATTAAACTAGTAATTTATTTCTTTTATTTTATACTTGAATATTTTTTAAAATATTATAAAGTAAGTTTCATTTTGACAAATAATTACCCTAAATATTACTTTAATTTATATAAATGTATTATTTAAAAATATTAATGTAATATTACAATATTTCATCTATTCACTAATCAAATGTAAAATCTAAAATATTTTATGTCAATTTTGGTAGCATTTAAATGTTTAATAATGAATGGAATTAACAAAGATTTTTATAAAAAATGCTTGAAATCTGCTAATGATTAAATTAAAAAAATAATAATCCTCAATTATTTTGAGTAAGAAAATTTTGTGGTGTTTGTAATAATAATTCATTTATGTAAATTTGTGAAACTGACTTACATTTCCCAAGCTGCAATCACATCATACAAATAATGATGTGCTCTAACATGTTCTTCGCCATCTGGTCGACTCTGATAAATTGCCCAACCTTCTGTAGATCGTAACCCTAATCTTTCTGATAATTTTCTTGTCGCATCACCAGCAGTATCTGTCGGATGTACGTCAATCGCTTTTGTTCTACCATCAAGGAAGAAAAATCTGCATACTATTGTACCTAATCGTTTCATTGCCTATAAAGGAATATATACATAAAATCAAAAATAATCTTTTATGAAGATGAATATCGTTTAAAATAATACTCACATCTACTTCCACCGACGATGGAGGATATTCCCGACAGGAAACTTTTGTATTTTTACAATTATCAATACACCATTGAACATATTGTTTGAGTTTACCCTGCAGTTGTAGATTTTTTTTGAGGAAGCATACAAAGTATTTGTACAAAATTTTACTGGGCTGGAAAGCGACGATTGAGAGACATAAAAGTAACCAAACTCGTTCAGACCATTCTACGTTTGGATTATTTGTCGCTTGACGCATACATTGTACAATGATTTCATCCCTTAGTTCCTCTCGTTCGATTCCATATCCAATTATACTTTGTATTACATTTAATTCACGATCAGCATTTAATTCTCCTCGTAAATATTTGCATAAATCCTAAAAATAATTTGAAGATTTGAATCATCAATTTATATATATAAATTAAATCTTAAAAAGATATTCATTAATAAGAAATATTCTGTTTCTTTTTTAAATATGTATTATAGTAATTGCAACGTACACTTGTAATATCCGTTGTTATTTTTTCAAAAAATACATAAGAATCATAAATTCTTTTTTTGGTAAAAAAAGAAGCAATATATTGTGGCTTGGTACTTAAATGATTCAATTTTAAAATTAAAAATTAAATCGTTAGAAAATTTTAAAAAAAAATATATAAAGAATTTAATTTTTATATCAATAAATTAATAAGAAAAATATTGCAAATTATTATAAAAGTGTTTAATAAATACTTATTGTTCGTTTTATTCGCTAAAGTATTCTCTATTGATCATCTTATTGCTTTTATAATGCAGTATTTTATATTACAAAATAATGGAACATTTTGAAAAAAATGGTTTGACCATCAACATGCATCTTAGTAAATAAATAAATAATTATTGAACATTTTTTATAAAATTATGCGGTATTGTGATGAATGCTACATTTGTATAAAAGTGAATTAACCCAGTACTAAATAAATAGTAATAAACAATCTTACCTTGAAGACGTTACATGCGACATTGACATTATCTGGATCATACATATGGATATGTGAATTGGGAATCGACGTTCCTTTATAATATGTCACCATTTCATATTTCGGTATAACTTCCAAACTCTTCCCTCTTGATTTTCTCGTCAACGTTGCCATTATAGTACCTTCAGGCGACCGTTCATGCGAATTGAAATAGTTCTGTGCGAATTCCACAATGTCATGATACGTTTCTTCTATGCTATTCTCTTTATCTTGCGATTCTTCCAACTCTTGTAATTTCTTTTCGACGCGGAATTTACGTCTTTGTTCTCTTTCAGGATCAAAAGTGTGCTCAACACCATTCTGAACAGCGTTATTTGAGTTGTATCTCCATTGTTGATTCTGAATCATTCAAAAATAGTCAATCATTACACAAGTAATAAATATGATATTAAATAATAAATTTAATTTTATATTATTACCCCATTTGAATTTGCTCCTCTTGAATTTGGTCTGCTTTGTTTTGGTGAATTCGGAGATCTAGCTCTCGGACTCGGTCCTTCAGACTGAACTGATCTTTGTACTCTCTCGACCCCAGGACTTTTAGGCCTCAATTTTATAGGCGGTGCTGGTAACGGAGGTGGGGAAATTGAAACATCGTTCGCATTTCCTTCATCTCTAGGCAACACCGATTCATAGATCGGTTCAGAGGAAGCACTTTTTGGTGTTGTCACTGCTGGCGGAGATTGAGGTGGCGCCGGCGGTGGAACACCCATCGGAGGCGGTGGCGGCGGTTCTGTAGGCTCTGGTAACGTCGGTGGTCCAAGACCTTTCGATGTGTTATTATGTTGTAATGGTAATGAACATGGCGGCGATGCTGCCGGATGTGCAAGCGCAAGACCTTCCATTTCTTGTTGGATTACAGTTTCGAGCTCCATGTCGAGATCTTCGACGAGTTCGTTCATCTTTTCGCCGATTTCGTCGATTATCTGGTTACGTTGCGGTTGTATATCGGATAAGAATGCAAACAGATTATCTAAATCAACTGAATCGCCGGTAGTTTGTTCGGATGTGGCCAGTTTGGGATTCAAATGTTCAGCCATTTGAGAAAGTGCTGCTATTTCTTCTTGTGCCGCGCTAAATTATAAAATATCGAGTTTAAATAAATATATTATTAAGAATATTTCACGTAAAATCACTCTTGATATATTTATTTATTTGTGAACTAAGTTCACGTATTTATTTTTCAACATAAATTATAATGAACGTGTTTTTTATAGTATTTTTTAATTTAATGCTTTTTGTGTTTGAAACGTATGCATTCGTGTTTAAAACTCAAATAAATGTGTATTGTTTGTGCGATAAAACTTGTATATAAATTCATTGCTATTTCAAAAGTATTTGCATATTTTTATATATTTCAATAAACAAAAAAAATAATATAGAATTTTCATTTCTATATTTTTTCATATTAGAATCTTGCTTTGAAAATGTTCAAAGGAGAGATTAATTTTTATAAAAAATAAACTAATCATAGTATTAAATTAAATGTGGTGTTATGTAGAATTGATTGTATTTCGTGGATATTTTTTTATATATTCTTTATAATTTTCTTACTGTTTAAACGGTTATAAATGTCTATTAAGAAAAATCAAAATACACCTATCTCCTGATTTACACTAAAGATTGGTTCCTCAGAAAACCGTGTAAATCGAAATCGTGGATTTTATACGTAAAACCGTGTAAATTGAAAACAAACTAAAATGTGCATAAATCAATCATTTATTTCAACGTAAAATAAAAGTAAGATACCTTGAAAAACCTAAAAATAACAATCTATTCATAAAATGACAAATATATAAAGGTGTAGCTATGTAATTCATTTTATGGAAACAAGAAATATAAGATCCTTAAAAAATTTAACCAAAAGTTTAATTACTGTCATCACTTTCATAGACTAATAATCTTTTCTACGAGACTTGGTAATGAAATCCGTAATTAACAATTGTGTTCGGTTTTTAGTTAAATCTTTATAGACCTCCTCATATTGAGTTAAGCATTTATTAATATCTCGCTGGAATCGGAGAGTTCGGTCAACATTCGGGTCATTTTGTAGAAAATTATTACCCAATTTTCGCCCTAATTCAAATATGTGCGCCAATATTACCAAGCGAACGGAATTAAAAAATGACTGCAGAAATATGTATGCAGCCAAAATGTTCATTTTTATCAGTTTTTTTAAAATCCGTTATTTTGAAAATCGTGTAAAAAAGTACCGTATAAATCGAGAGATAAGTGTAAAAGATTATCTAATTTTTATGAAACAATTTCATAATTGTAATAATTAGGGTGAGTTAAAATGTTTTAAGGTTATTCATTTGAATTATACAACTTTAAATTCGTAGAATATTCCTTTTATAATTAATGTTTTTATTTGATATATCTAAAATTGTGTTATTTATTAATTTTAATATTTGATAACAAACGAATTTAAAAGCAATTAATTAATAAAGAATAATGAAAAATGTTTTCAATTATAAATGAAAATATGCAAACATTTTAACAATTATTAAATATGTGTCTGTGTTCTTTTCATAAATTTAAAATCAGTCTGTTCTGTCGATAAAAGCGTGTTAAAAGCAAAACGAACTCACCCTTTCTCCATACCGACTAATCCATGATATTGCATGCTTTCGGGCAAAAAGGCACTACGTTTAAAAGCTACTACGTAAGCAGTGTCGTGAAAATATGCATTCGAATAATTTTGATATCAATCTTTGAACGAATGTTCTCAACAAGGTGTATTTTTACATAACGTTTCCATTAAAAAAATTATATGGGCATTTGAAAAATCTCATTCCGTGCTACATAACTCATTTACCGTATTTACTAGCATAAAAAATATCCAGGCGAAATAAGTTCCTTGTTTTGAACTACGAGAACTTATTTTTTCGATTTTATTTTTATTAAAAAGTTAATTTATTATTACATAAAATTATTAATCAATAAATTATTTTATTAAAAATGTATTTGGAATTTAACCAAATTTTTAATATTTCATTTCATGTATCAATGTCAGTAAATACGGTATTAAAAATTTTATGAAACTGAAAAATAATATTTATATTGCAAAATTTCGAAATTTAAATATATTCGGGCCATTTTTTTTTATAAAACTTATTTTAAAGCCAAAAAACTACATAAATTAAAAATCGATAACAATTTCGTACATACCGTTCACTTTCTTCCAGAGCTTTCTTATCGACTTCTGCTTGCTTTTCGTTCATTTCTGCTTCTCTCTGTTTTCTTTCTTCTTCCAATTTTTCTCTCTTCCTCATTTCTTCTTCGACGCGTCTCATCTCTCTAAGAGCAGCTGCTACTTCACGAGCAAACACACCTCGAAGATGCGATTGAATAACAATGGCGGCTCTTCGTTTCCTTATGAATAAAATTCGTAATTTCCATCCTCTGTATCCATGTTGGATCTTTAATACTGCTTCTCTTATCTTGTTGTATGATTTTCGGGCAGTGTACCCTCTCCAAATTTTTTGTATGATGATAGCACAAGAGTTTACTAGTTGATTTCGACTGTCTTCTAAAGGTTCGTGTACATAACTCCTTAAAAATACTTTTGTCTTTCCTATCTGCCATTCTTTATCAGGTACATTATGTATATTGATCAATTGTTTAACAGCTTCGCGATTATCTTTCGGTAGACGAGTTTTCGAAAGACATTTGTACCTCGTAACAAAATCATCGAAAGGCATATGGATAGGATATCCTTCTTTTCGGATCCTTATAATATCGAGCATTCCTAAATATTTTAATTGGTCTAGTACTAGGTTTTCGTTATAACTATTTGGAAGTTTCTTACTATTCGGTTTAATACATCTTACATACCAAGGATTTGTCGATTGTAATACATCGACCAACGCTTGTAATTGTTGTCTAAAACTATCACTGACAGTCGGTTTACCTTTACTTGTACCTCTTGAAACAGTCATCGTACCACTTCCACTCATTCGAACTGTGTTCACGCTTAAAATATCTTGAAACGTTGTCAATTCTTGTACAAATTCATTCGTCGATCGACTCATGTGATCGAAAAAGACATCCTGTTGAACATCTCTGTTCTTATCAACAAAACCTTGAACATGGTACATGACACAACCGGCATAATGTCTAATTCCAAACTCTTTTTCCCAATTTCTTCGATCTTCACCTTTGATATAACAACTATGCGTTTCGAACTCCCCATGAAGGTTTGTCAAATAAGCCAAATCAGAACCTTTCGGCATATGACATTGCTCTGTCAATAATTTTAAAATACAACGTGGAGGCTTCTCAATCAATTCCAAACATAGGGTATTATCCGTAAATTGGATATGTGAGAACTGGATTTCTTCTTGTTGATACTATGAAACAAATACCAATTAGTTGAATAAATCAATTAAACATGTTAACCCACTTACGATTTCCTGTTCGAGCGCAAATACGTAATGATTGAAGAACTTGTGTAACTTTTCATTTGTATAATTGATACACAGTTGTTCGAAAGAATTGACGTTGAAGTTTTCGAACCCGAATATGTCGAGGACGCCGAGAAAACGAGATGAATCGTGTCCTGGATTCGTGCAAGTGTTGATGTGATTGATGAGCCACGCAAATGTGCGGGAATAAAGAGCTTTGGCCATTGCGTGTCTGTTCTCCTTTGCCTAAAAAAAGTGTTTAATCATATTAATGCACATATACTTATATACACGAATGTGTGTATGTATATATGTGTGTATATATATATATATATATATATATATATATATATATATATATATATAAAATGAATTACATTTTTGGATAAAGTTATCAATTTAAAGTCGTTTCTGAGAAATATATATGTATATAACTCGAATCAATTAATTTCGTTGAGATAAGATATCACGTCAATTAATTTTTTCCAGCCTGACAGCTTCCTTTTACAGAAAAAATGAAATGTTCATACTAGGAAATACTAAATAAAACAGATAATTCAAATATCAAATATGTTTTTTTCTCAGTAAAGAATTCTTTAGTAATTATATTATTCTTTTGTATTGAATTGTATTGTTTACAATTAATGAATATGGGATGATGTTTAAAAATAAAAAATATATAATTGAATCAGTTGCAATTTTTAATAGAGTTGATATTTTTTTATCTTTATAAACCATTTTAATTTTTTATGAAAGAAAATTATTCATTGTAATTGAATTTATTTATGAAATTTGTTCATATATACATTTTCGTAAAAACTGTAATATTGTTTGTTTTGAAATTGTGGGAAATTTGCTTTAACACTAATTAATTTTCATCCCCAATACCACAATACGTTATAAAGTGTTCAATAATCATTTATTATTCACTTTATAACAATAATGGACTAATATGCATTTCGATATCGATGCAATTATTGTCAGAGCCTTTTTGTTATATAAATTTTTTTTTACAAAAAATCTGACGATAATGGCATCGCCATCGAAATGCGCATTAGCTCATTATTGTTATAAAACAACAAAGTGAACAATAAGGCATTATTGAATACTTTAAATATGGGATGAAAATTCATTTGTGTTAAACTGGGTTTATATCTAAATTTATTTATTTCAAATTGTTCTTCTGATCACTTCGTCTATAAATATTTTAATGTTAATTAGTTGTTTTTTAACTGCTTCATTTCTCTTCCTTTTATTTAAATTGTTTTTTGTTCTGAAAATTCATTGAATATGATTTCTGTCTTACTAAGATATATCATAAAACTAATTTGTTGACTATCTAATTCTTCAATTTTTTAAGTTCATTTGAGCTTATTGAAAAAATAATAATGTCGTCAGCAAATCTTAAGTGACTTTTTACTTTTATTCACTCAGATTCTCAATTTAGTCCCCTAAATACTTTTTTTTTAATAAAGATGTAAATAGTTTTGGTAATATTACATCGCCCTGTCTCGTTCCCTTCGTAATTTTAATCTTTTCTATTTTTTCGTATACTTGTACGGAGGATGTTTTATTTCTATAAATATTTTCTAAGAGTTTATTAAAAAATATTGAAATTCTACATCTTCCGTGCAGTATATATATACATGAAGTGTATATCAATTTAAAGTTAATTTACCTCTTGCAACTTTAACGGAATTTCTGTAATATTTCCTCGAACGTTGATCTGTCTCAATAGAACAACTTGTCTCATATCGTCTAACGACAACCCCAATAAATCTGCAACACATTCCAATGTTTCGCCATCACATGCGCTATCGGAAAGTTGACATTTTTCTCCGTCGATATCCTGAAAGAGTCAATCGGTCGTATGTCATATAATATAACAATATAATTTATTATTGCAAATAACTATAACATTAAAATAATCGATAATTTGTTATTGTATTAATATTTTATATACACTATAAATGAATTACTCGGTTCTAGAAATATGTTTCAATGTTGAATATTCGTAAGTTGAATTTATTTTTTTCGTATGTTATTGAAAATTAAAATTGAAAAAAGATTTGTAAGAGCGAGATTTTGTGTTTTTTGATTAAATCAAATAAATCTGATAACGGTTTATTATCTGGTACAATGTTTTTAAATTCGAATTGTTCGTTATTGAAAATGTTATTAAAAAAATATTAACATTTAAATAAGCATATAATCTATTAATCTTTTTAGTTTTTTTATTAATCTAGTTTTTTTATTAATAATAAACGTTTTATTTCCATTGAAATAAAATAATAATAACATAAAGTTCAAATATTGACATTTTGAAAATCAGATGAACTATAAAACAAATGTCGGAATATAAAATAAATGTTCACGATCTGAACACTGACACAAAGAAATAAAAGTGTTATTTTTATTCCATCGACAACTGCTTACCTCAAATTCCAAGTTACCGAGCCAAAGGATCGCCGCCAGCACTTTCAATATACCGTCAGACATTTCAGACGGCACCTGTAAGATATTGAAAGCTAACCGCAAAGCGTCCAACTTCTGCGCGTCGTTGATCCCATCGATTTTCACACAACCAGACTGATTCAGATAATTGTAAAAACTAGCATCCTTCAAATGTAACTGATCGGCTAATTCTTTATTGTACTGAAACAAGATTACAACATTTTATTTTCTTGTGTTAAATATTTCAATGTTAAATTATTCGACAGTAATGGATGTTTTTATTTGCATTCTAATTTGGACTATATTCCTACCATTTCGTATTATGTTCTGTGCACGAACTGTGCACAAATTATCATGTCTCTCATTTTGCAGTCACGATATGATTGTGTTCTGCATACGTTATTTCATTGCATGACTGCAATAAAGATAATATAACATATACATGACACAAACTGATGAGAGAATGAAATTGATCTGATGTTTTATACATATTTGTTGTAATTATTATTCAAAAATTGTTATATATATATATATATATATATATATATATATATATACTCGTATATGCATGTATGTATGTATATAACCGAATTAAATAAACACCTGCTCAAGATATTATATATTCAATTATTTTTCGAAAATAATCTACTTTAAAAGCAGGTCAGATATTATCATATTAATTTTTAATGATTTTAAATACAGTGAAGTAAAATGGTAATCTATATAAAATATGTACACCTGAGGCTGTTTTTATGCGGTAGATAATTTCCGCAGAAAACCGTATTAAAAAAATCACACAAAAAAGATTTAACTTAAATTAAAAAATTAGAGATATGTTCCGTAATTTTCAAAACCCGCATAAAACCAAAGCTACAAAATGAAATTACTCTAAAATTTGCATCAGAAAATAAAGAATGCCTAAAAAAATTTCAAATATCTGCAAAAAAATTAATACAAAACAAAGCTTTTTTACTTTAAATTAACTATTTAATTTTATTCAAAGCGATAGGTATATATGTGTAATTTATTTTAGAATTTTTCATACATATTTTAATCATCATTGCAATAATAACTGCACTGTTTAGAATAAAAAAAAGAAAATAAAAAAGTAACTAAATAGCTATACTGTTTTCAAGACATGTAGGCCAATCCTTTTTCCAACAGGTATTTAAAATGTGTGGTATTATTTGAGTAATAGCAAAAACATGATTTATAAAATCAAAAATTGAAAAATTTTTCCAAGTGTCCAGTGACTACTATTGACTCATTTTTTAGTTTATTCAATATAAATTGAAAAGTGCGTTTAACGTAATATTGTTAAAAGTTGCAATTAGGCCTTGATCTAATGGCTAAATAATGCTTGTTATATTGGGTGGAAAAAACATCATCTTTACATTTGGATGGTCTAATCATGGATGACCTGGTGTGTTGTTAACAAGTAATAAAATTTTGAAATCGAGACCTTTTTGCTTCATATACGTTTATTTTTCATCAGCATTAAATACTCGGTGTGAACAATATCCACCATTTTTAATCATTTTGTCTAACTCTTCTGGAAAATTTTTGACAGCTTCTTCATCTACCGATGCAACCGCGCCCATAATCTTCACGTTACGCAGTGCATTCCTTTTTAAAAACCCGGTTAACTATCCTTTGCTAGCCGAAAATTCCTTATCAGTTTGAGAAGCGGAAGTAAATGGATTCCTTCATTTGATCATAAAACTGAAGAACTTTTCGTTGAATTTAATAACCGCTTAAAGGAATTTTTAAAAGAAATCGGCATAAAAGATGCTAAGAAGAAATATGAATCGCGTAACTTCAAAATCGCATTAAAATAATCCGCACAAAAACAGACCCAGCTGTATTTATATATTACTATTATTAGTCCATTGTTGAATAAAGCCCTCTTACAAAATTAATTTTGCTTTGTAGTTCGAATAGTCTATCGCTTCTCTCTTACACAAATTTTCAATAAAATTTCTAATATTTATAAATCAATTACTTATCGATTTTTAGACTTTTTATATTTCTTCGAGTCTAGTGAATAATTTTCATTTATCATCTGTTATATTTTTTTTATGTTAATAAAATCTATTTATGACTATTCGTGGATTTTTTTACTATCCTTTGTATATATATATATATATATATATATATATATATATATATATATATATAAACGTCTGTATCTGTGTGTTTATATTTATTTGTCTACTTCACTTAGAGAATATAAGAACTTGTCGTTAATATCTTGGTTATGTGACTGGCGTATTTCCATAATCTTAATAGCTATGTTAACGTTAACTTAGCTACTAATAGAGTGTTTCAAGTTGGACAGGTAGGAAAGTAGGAATGAGACTAAGAAGTACTTTTAGGACAGGTAAGGGTCTTAGTCAAGGTGAAGGAAACCTTTCTAAGAGATTAAATTTTGAATGAAAATCCTCACCAACTTGCCTGTTTACTATAGTGAGTGTAGCTAGTTACCAGTGAAAATCTTCGTCTAGGATGAATATTTAGGAAGGTCCAATAATGTTCAATGATGTTTTCGGTCAGTAATGGAAATAATATAGGTTTTCATCATGATAGTGATTGAGATTGTTATTAAGATAACATTTATGATTCCAAAAATTATTTTAAACTTTCTTAATCTCTCGTAGGAAAATATTTTCTTTAAAAAAATAAGAAATAATACAATTTTTAATAAAATTTAAAAATATAATCGATCGCTTTAGAAGTATAATCGATTACATTTTTAAGAAAAAAGAAAAACCATCTAATAATTTCCTTTTCAATTTATATCGTCATATTAGAATGTTAAATTCTTTACTGTGTACGTAGACTAATATAATTGATCGTCTGTCATGAGGGCTGCCTGCGTGTATACACAATTTTTTTTTATTACAATTTGATCACTTTTTCGTTTAGTTTTTCCTCATTTTAACGTTTCCAAATTGACATTTAAAATTATGTAAATTTAAATAGATATTAACATTTGATATAATTTTAATGAAATGTCATTGAAAATATATTTACAAATTTATTTATATATATATATATATATATATATATATATATATATATATATATACATAATTAATTTTATATTTTTGGTATGAGAGGAAATGGGAATTTTTTGCTATGAAAAATATTTGAGAAATTAAAATGAAACTGACAAATTTTAAAAAGTTGAACATTGTAAATTTTTAATAATTATTATCTAATGTTTCGTTAATTACAATTTTAACGTTTAATATTTTATTAAAATAATTAAGTTATTAATATAATTTATGTGTGTACGCAATGTATAAAAAATGATAATGTTTTAATACATCAGATGATTGATTATGAACATTTAAGTGACAATGGCATCATTTACATTACACGAACATTGGATGACTATCAAAATATATTATTTTTTATGTTTTATACGAGAAAAATGATATGTATTACTTTTATATTGAATTATATATATATATATATATATATATATATATATATATATATATATATATATATATATTGGTGTGTGAATTCGAAACAAGGATTATAATAAAAAAAGAAAAAGAATGAAATAGAAGTTTTTAAAATGTTACTGTAGAGATAACTGTTGGGAATCAAATGGAGTGATAAAGTAAAATATGAAGTATTAAGGGTAATGGGTGAAGAAAGAAGCTTATTAAATATTTAAAAAAGAACGAAAAATTGAATTGGACGTATGTTAGTAAGTATGAAAGTCTATTAAAACTGTTTTGGGAACAGTGGAAGAAAGACGAAAGAAAGGAAGGAAGAAAATTAAGATAATCGATGAATTAAAGGAAATAAAATACTGGAACTTAAAGAAACTGATACGAGATCGAAGTACATTGAGGGTAGAATAGTACAGAATAAATCTGTAGAATTGCAAGAAACTAATGATGATACTTTTTTATAAGGCCTTTTTGCGATTGCTTTTTTTTGTATTTTTAGAAAAAAATGAATTATTGTAATCGAAAAAATTGTTATTTTTTGTGTTATTATACATATGTATTGTATGTATAACTGGAAGAGGAACATATTGGATCGATAGAAGTGGAAAATTTTGAGAGAGGCATTTATTCAGCAGTGGATCAAAAGGCTACTGTTGTCAATTTAGACATTTTTGCGACATTTATATATATTACTATATATATAAATGTCGCAAAAATGTCTAAATTGATTTAAACTACAAAGATATCGTCCAGTAATTACATTCCACATTTTATATTACTCAAAATATACATTAAATTTAGTAATATAAAAGTATTTATTTCGAATATCGTATACTAAATGAGTGAAAGTTTCAAATTATTATTAAACAGGAATGCTATAATTGTCATTAGATTAAATATTATGTTGTCAAGTATCTCCCTTCCGCTTTTTTGCTATTTTTTTTGCTTTTTTTTTGCTTTGTACATAGCCGCGAAATTCAAAAGACAAAAAGGCGGAAGGGAGATATTTGACAACCTAATATTTATGCTATTTGTGTATCTTGAATCAGTTTTACTGAAGACTTCAAAAACTGACATGATATTAAACCGAACCACGAGATAACCAATCTTTTTGTGCTACAAGTGTAGTTACTTATGGTAGTCATTTTAGTACTGGCGAATTAATGTACGAAAATTTTGACATAAGAAGAGTTTATAAAATTTATATATCATTTCAACTTTAGGATCTTTTGTTCAATATCTTGCTAAGATTAGTTTATTATCTTCGAATATATTTGACGATATTCATAATTTTTTATATTATACTCTTTTACCTATTTATACATGATTCATTTTTTCGGCTTTTGAAATATTTTATTTATTGATTACTATATTAAATTTCAATATAATTTTCAATTATTTTTAAAGTTTATGTAGTCAGTTAACTATTTTTATAAATTACTGTAAATAAATATTCTGATTAAATAATTAACTTATAATATTTGTCTGTACTAGATGAAGTAATCAAGAAAAAAGTAAAAAAGATGAATTTATGTTTTTCAATTTTACTTTTAGGTATTTTATAGTTGTTTATAAAATTTCGATATATTAATTTTTGGATATTTGTTTCAAATAAAATATTGAAAAAATATAACTTATAATATTTTAAATTTATTTAAAAAAATAATAATTTGTTAAAATCAAATGAAATATTTTTAATTTATATTTTTTAATATATATATATATATATATATATATATATATATATATATATATATATATAGTGTATCTGAATATATGTATGACTATATAAAGCTAATTGGAAAATATGTAGGTTTAAACGGAAGTTGTAAAGCGTAGAATAATTTCAGTTTTGTGCATTGGGAACATATTATCTGTGCGTGCATTCAAAAGTAGAATGAGTAGGAAATTATGTTAAAATAATTACATGGCTGTAATGTAATTATTTGATATTCATTATAAAGTGAACTGTATTATTACTACCTCATTTGTCTCCGCTTTATAATAATTAACACAATTTATATTCAGACCATAATCAGATCCTTTTTTTGAAAAAAATACTTTTCGAATACAGAAAGTATTTGTTCAAATAATCTGCGAGCTTGTAAAAATTTATACTACTTTTAATGAAGAAATACATTTTATATTTGCAAAACAAACAAATGTAATCGCTAGCTTTGAATAGACTATGCAAAGATAATTGTATATAAAAATGTTGTTTACGTCAAATAAAATTTCACGTTGTTATAAATAGTCTGTCGCCTGTGGATACGACAGCAAACAAATTTGATGTGCTGCGTGAAATTAATTAAATTTCGATATACGATTTACAATTTGTGAGCGAATCTCGTGGGGAAATTTGAAATTTTACAGTTGAATATAGTGAATAAAGTTTCGTAAATACGAGTAATTCTTGTATTGAAATACATGTTTTAGCGTTTAAATTGATTTTAACTAACAAAAAGCTTTATGTAGCAACTTTTAACAGATATTTTGTTTGAGTTGTGTAGATTCGTAATCATTTCATATTTAGTAGACTTATTTAAGAAATTATTTCCTTTCATATATTAATCCTTACTTCGTTGGTATTTTTTTAATAAAAATTTTCTTTTCTTCAAAATTATTTTAAAAATGTCTCTATATATATAATCATTATCAGATTTTTTCTATTCACTACTGGATGAAGATCTCTCTAAAAACTTATTTTCCTCATCAGAATTATTTAGAATTATTTCTAATATATTTATTAACTCGTTGATTTCCAAGTGAATTTTATATGTACTGTGTACACCATAATTATATTTTTACTCTAATAAGCATACGATTTTAAAACAATGCCTAATACGATTAAATTTAATATTAAACTTCAATGAACGTGTTTTAATAATTTAACACGAATTAATTTATAAAATATTAGTAATATAATATAATTTTGAGAGCATAATAAGAGTATAAAATAATAATACATGAATTAATATTTAATATACTAAATTTAGAATAAAATTATTTATAAATCTAACTAAGTGTCACTATGAAAATCTATTTAATCTAGTTTTATAGATTGAAAAATGAATTTTAAAAAAATGCGAGTCTGTAATTATAACTTGTTATAAAAAAAATTATATAGATATTTTCATTGTGATAAGTTAGAAAAACTGTACCAAATGTTTGAATAAGATATATTATTGTATATTATTTAATTAAAGCATCATACTTTTTGGTAGAAATATTATTTTTTTATGATTTTCATTTTACTCTGTTAACATAATATTTATATTGTTCACAATTGTTCAAATTTTGGGATTTATTCATTGCAAATATTTTGAACAAGTTCAAAAGCATCAACCGCCCATAACCCCTACAGCAACACTTAATTAGCAATCAGTATGTTAATTAAACAATAATAAATTCAAAAAAATAGTCGATATGTGATTTCAATTACAAATCATGGAACATAGAGTATTTTAACTCACTTATGTTAATCACATTTTTCAGTTATGGATTTTTACCTACAGATAAATAAATCATATATATATATATATATATATATATATATATATATATATATATAATATTTTGTTTAACATTAAATATTTAAAAAAAATTCTTTCTACATATAAACATTAATTCGCACAGATTTGTTGAAACATAAAAACTATAAATTAATTTATTTATTTCAAATTTTGTTAGAAATAAAATTTGAAATTTCTAAGCAATAAATTAATCAGTATATTTTATGAAGATGACTTATACACTATTTGTAAAAGGAATAAATTATTTGATTGTGCAATTACCTTTCCAGCTTCCACTAATTGATAAAACACGTGGTAATTCCTCTCTCCTGGACTCTGAAACGTAATCCTCGACTGTTCAAGTAGATAATCCTGAATGATACACCCTGCTATCATCCATTTTGAATCGAAACACACTTGCATGAATTTACCAAATCGACTGGAATTGTCGTTCCGTACAGTTTTCGCGTTTCCTGTAATAAAATAAACATAGTTTTAAATTCTGCAAATATTAAACATTATTGATATTTTATTTTTATTTTATTTTTTGTGTTTGGTAATTCGATTTACTATATTTAGTTGGATTTATCACTTTAAAAGTTCAATAAATATGGATTATTTCAGGTTGCTGTAAATTACTATTTAAATAATTATAGAATAATCCTAAATAACATCCTGAAAGGTCAACATTATTATGCACAAAGGAATAAATTAGTACTAACAGCTAGTTGGAATTTGGAAGGTAATTCATGAATTATATATATATATATATATATATATATATATATATATATATATATATATATATATAATGTTTATAAATAATTAATGTTTTTCTAATCTATATTTGTGATATGAAGTAGTTATTTGTACTCATCAGTGTGCTATTAATAATAATACTAAATTAACATTTCTGTACATAATAGAATAATTTACTAGTTATTTTCAAATAGCAAAGAGAAAATAATTGTTAATTATTTTCATTTTTTATGAAATACATATTAATCTCACTTTATAGTATTTGATATATGTAAAATATTTTTTAAATATAAATAGTTACTTACAACAGAACTAAAATATTAAAAAAATGATTTTTAAAACTAAAAAAATACATATATTTACATTAGCACAGTTTTATAAGACTTTAAAAGCTATAATTATGTAAATATTTTTTTAATTGATAATTTTTTAATTTATATTTTTTTTAATTATATACCCCATTAAAGAGATCTTTTATTTTTAATGCCAGTTTGTCTATAGACATTTTTCAAAGATAATATATAATGTTGTTTGATGTATTAAAAAAATTTAAGACAAGAATTGGTCATCAACGATCTTCAATGTATATCAAGAAACTAAAATATCGTTTTGATGTATATAGAATGACCTACTTACTTACATATTACTTCATTTATGTAAAAGTGTTTTTTTTTTAAGCGTGATAAAAATTTAAATTGAATCCCTATCGAAAGTTTTACTTAACCTGAAAAACATCATTTATATGTATGTGTGTGTAATATATATATATATATATATATATATATATATATATATATATATATATAAATAGTGTTTTTAGGTTAGATTGAACTTTCGATAGGAATTCAATTTAAAGTTCTATCACGCTTAAAAAACATTTATATAATTATAAAAAAGTTTGAGTTGTTATTTTGAATTGTATGAGATTTACATGATTTTTTTGAAATTACTTAATTTGTTTAAATTATTTTATAAATGAAAATTTTGGTTTTATATTTATTTTCAAAAATAACTTTTTTCCTTTAAAATATTTATTTATATTGAATGCATATTAAAAAAATATAGAATGAATTTTATATTGAATTTAAAGTATAATCATATTTTTGAATTATCAATTTTCTAATTTGGCTTAAAATCAAATTTTTTATGTAAGTAATAAGGAAAAATATATTTATTGTATATCAATATTTCTGGTAATTAATCATTATTGAAGCATTGAATGCAAATGTGATAATTTATTATTTTTTTAATGTGATTTATCCTTATATGAGTCATAAGGTTTACAAATATTGTAAGTTGGAAATATTTTGATTTTCAACTTACATTATACATCAGTTTAACCCTTTCGCCACTAACGGGACTTATGTGTCCCATAAAATTTGTTGTTACTATTGGGACAAATATGCCCAACTTAAACTACTGATGGGACATATATGTCCGTAATTCAAATTTGAAAATAAAAATCAATTTTTTTGCCCAAAAATAGATTACTTAAGTAACTCAAAAGATCATCAAACGAAACAGAAGTTTTAAAACTAAAAATATTTAATCCGTGGTGAATGGGTTAAAATATACTGACAGTCTAATAATAATGTAGATGAAGTGAACAATTATTAAATTATTTTGGTTATTTAAATAGTAAAAGAATTCAACAGGAAGTGATTTTACAATTATAATAGATATTTTATTTCTGGAAATGGTAAAAATAAATGCTTAGAATTAAATTATAATATACGAAGGTCGTTTGATAAGTATGGTAAATTTATTTATTGTTTAATTTAATTAATTAATTAATTTAATTAAATTTTTCAATTTAGTTTTTCTTACTTTTTTACCATACTTATCAAACGACCCTCATATATATATATATATATATATATATATATATATATATATGTGTGTGTGTGTGTGTGTGTATGTGTGTGTCTTTGTCTGTCTGTCTGTGTTTATGTGTGTTTACATAAAGTTGAAAAAGTGTTTACAACATTTTTGTACGTAATAATCAAATAAGAAACTTGAAGAAAACCGTTGTATATAACAAAATCGTAAAAAGAAAAACTTTCTACAAACAAAGTTTCTACTTACCGAAAGCTTCTAGGATGGTGTTCGCTTCCAGAATCTGTTGTTCAACCCACGTCGACACATTACTCGTCACGCTACACAAATACTGTAGTATAAATTTGGTCGTTTCTGTTTTTCCAGCTCCACTCTCTCCGGATATCACGCACGACTGGTTGCGTACGCCTGGCGTCGCGTGCACGCCCGACGTCGGCGAACTGCACGCCGTTCCTCCGTTATTCGACGACGCACTGCTACTGCTACCTGCTGAACCGCAACCGTTCGTCACGACAGCGGCACCGTTGTGACCGATTGCAACGAATCCGGTACCACAGCTGCCGGCGTACGAAGCGCGCGGCCCGCTGATCGCGGCGCTCACGTGCGCCGTCGCCGAATCTTGTAACGAGATGTACGCGGCCTCGGCCAACGCGAACACATGCGGCTCGAGGGAGCCGAGCTTCACGCCATGGTAGCGGAACACGTGCTCCTGAAGGAATAAGAGGAACGAGATTGAGATTAAATTTTCATACGGCCGGTCGGTTAATTATAATTGAAATCGAGGACGGTCAATGGAGAGGATGAGACGAACATGTAATTAAACGCCAAAATGGAAACGCGTTAGATATATATTACTCTCGACTCGTTTATCTGCACCCAACATTAACGAAAAGAAGACAACTCCCAAACGGTACGTGCTTTCAGAATGTTTTTAATTAGAATTTATGCTTTCTTATTTTATTTTATTATTTATTGATGCGAAGAACGATGACTATCGATTTTCCACCCTCGTTCCATTATTTCTTTTTTCGCGAAAATATTTTAATTATCATTAGTGCTTCAATTTAATTATCGCCGTTATAAAATGGGCATGAAATATACATAATGAGATTGTTTTCTCACTTCCTAAGTTTGTTTTCGTTTGACAAAAATAAATGACTTTAATTTTACACGCATATTCATAACGGTATATAAAATGGAAGTGTCGTGAATAAAAATATCAGTTTTACAAAACTTCGTACAAAGTTACAAATTCAAACAAGTCGCAGTACTTTATTAATTAATTTTCTTTATTTTTAATACAGTTCATTTTTGTACTTACATCTGTATATCTTTTTAAGGACGTATATTTTCGCAATTCTTTTATTTCAAAAAAACTCATTTATCTTTTAGACGACATTTTAACATACACATTGAAATAAATTATATATTGATACGTACTTTATAAATTCTATAAAGACTTTAAATAGAAATGAATTTTTTGTTTATTCATTATGAAATTTTTTTTTGTTATAATTTTATTAATCAATATATTTGATAAATTCCTTTCAAAAAACATATATGCTATATTTATAAAAATCAGAATTTTTAAAAATAATGAATTATTATTCGAAGACATTTTGATTACTGAATATTTTTCTCGGTAATTCAAATTCTCAAAGAATGATTTAATATAGATGGCAATTATAATTCATATATATTTTGTAGATGAAATTATTCTTTAACGAAAGATTTTGACTGCAATAATCAGTTATTCTTCATTTTATCGATAATAAAAATCTTGATAACAATATTATTATATCCAGAATGTAGTATGTAAAAATACCCTGATATAACATTTAAGATAAAAGAAAATTTTGTTAAGAGAAATCTTATATACAGTGACTCAAATGAGACTGAAGGATTTAGATATACATTTGCTATCCTTTAGTCTCATTTAGACCACCTTATATTAATCTGATTCAAATTTTGGATTATCATTTGTGATATAAATTTTTGAAAGTTTTTTTTGTATACCATGAGGGATGTTATGTCTGTTATCCTTTGATATACATATTTAAAAAAAACTTGTGGATTTTTTTGTACATGTAGTTATTTAGGGATGATTATTTCGAGCAAATAAATTTTTTATACCATTGTTGTATATGCATTAAAGGGTGAATTAATGTAAACTATCATTTGAATATAATATTTTCCAGTTTTAGGTAATATTTATTTACAAAATCATTTAATGTACTCTAAAAGAAAAAAATGATATCACTAGTTGTATATCACTGAAATAATTTTTCTTAGATAAAACTTTTGTCATATTTTTTATTTTATTTTATCCTTTGTAAATAATTAACTAATAAATTGATCAATAATTATTATCATTAAAATTTAATTTGTTTCACAATTTATATTTTTATTCGAAAAAATCCTTTTTGCTTCTTAAAAAAGCATACTTTTAATTAATCCTAAATATATCTATTGATTTATAAAAAAAATCTCTTATTTTATACTTTATTCTAGAATAGATCATTTTTTTCTTATACCGGAGAAATTCCACTTCTTACTATTATATTTTTATAATTTTAAACACAATTGCTAATAGTTTTTATTGTTACATCTTTTCAATGAAGATTAATTGCACGTAAGAAGAAAAAATAAACAGTAGATAAAAGAAATGTTAGTAATATTATTTACTATTAAGATCATTAATAAAAAATAGAATCATAAAACATCTACTTTTTATTACAAGTTACTTATTTATACAAAACTGTATTAATTTTATTTTAGATGAAAAAACACATATTTTAAATTGAAAAGTTCAATTTATAATACTTGAAAAAAATATTTATTCTTCTTCAATTTTCTAGTTTTAAATATCAAAAAACTATTTTATTAATACACGTCTAGTTTTCCTGTAATACCTGGTAAAACTTTCTGTATTAAATTCAGTTAAAACTTTTAATTGACTGTTATTGTACTTTCATTTTAGAAGCTTGTCTTTTGAATGACTTTAAAAATTAATATCTTAGTCTATTCATAGTCGGTGCTTCTTTTAATAAATGTATATTGAAATTGTGAACTGTTTTTGTGAATATACATTCTAAAATGGGATACTTGTAAGAAATTTATTTAATTGTAATTACGATTCACTACTCATTTTAATTTAATATGATTTATTTCGAAATCAATTTACTTACAAAATAACAAATGTTTTATTTGAGACAGGCTTTATATTTCAATATTATATACAATTTCTAAGGAAATTTAAATCATTGAAATGTAAATGAATAATCAAATATTATATACGTATATACACGTGTGTATGTATTGTATATGATTGTGTGTCTTGTACTCGAATGTTGAATATTTATTTCGTATAAATAAATGTTTCATCATTATTAATATTTAATTTATAAATTTCAAGCAATATGAATATTTTAGTAGAATATAGGTAAGAATCGTGTATAAATATTTTGTTTTAACAAATATTACTTTAAAGATAAATTCCTATATTGTCTTGGAAAGAAATTATAAAGATATTTAATTTATTACTTTTATATGAAAAATATAAATTTTAATATCAAAAACGTTTTTATTAATAGAACTAGAATAAAAGCAAAGTAAAGGAAGAAAATAGTATTTCTCAATAAATATGTCCTGTTTTATAAACAGAACATGAGTTCAGGTAAAAACTTTTTTTTTGTTTAATCAATAAAACTGTACTATAATTTTGATTTTTATGATAGTAGTTATTTAGCAAGATAAAAAATAAAAATTATTATAACTTTTAAGATTTTTTTCGTTATTGAATACAAATATTTTTAATATTTGTGAAAAGGTTCATCGTTCGAAAAATGTTTAAAAATATTTTTAAAATCACTTAAGTAATCGATTTAAAAAAAAGTATATAAATACTCGAATTCAAAAACAAGCTTTAAAATTTATCGATTACTAATTATTTGTGATACGGATATAGAAAGTAAAATTCACAGATTCGATATCAAAATTGAAGTGTGAATTTATATACTTTCAACTTCGCTCCATAATATCATTTAATATTTTATTTAATAATAAGTACATGTAATAAACATAACGTTGTATGTACCTAATTAAAATTTTATAAAGAAAAAAAGAATAATCTCTAGAGATTGGACAATTCATGAATTATATTCACGAGTAGTATGAATAGATTTGGTATAAATACTCGATAGGCCGTTTATGTTCGGAACGTGAAAAGGTTATCAATACTTGACCTGCAGGCAATGTGTTAAATAAAATCGATTAAATTTTGTAACTGGTTGAGAGAAAACTGTAACAGGAATTATAAATAAAAATGTAAAATTTATAACTACAATAATTTATATGTTATTCATAATAATGGATTAATAATTATTTAGTTAATATTGTATCTAATTTATTTTTATAGAAATCAATTATTCCAACTGAATAACATTTTATAAAAGTCTCATCAAAAATTCTCACGTCACTTAATTTTCTAGTTACGAAATTATTTTTGACGTGCAAGTATATACATTCTTGTATGACTGTTTCGATGATGTTAATATTTTTATCAAAGTATTTATATTAAAAATAAACAATTTTCAAATTATCTAATAAACGTTTATGGTTTTAAAACAAAACCACAAATATTTTTCAGAAAATTCAAGCAATTATTTATTTTCTTTTTTCCTTTGTAAAAAACTGAATTAGAAGCAGTGGACAGTTATATATAGAATTTAATATGAAATAATGTTTAATAACATTTTTAAAAAAATCTAAATACAAATTTAAAAAGAGTTGTTTTCATAAGAAAATATTTTATTAAAAATCAAATAAATAGTAATTTACATTTTTGAATATTTATTAAATTCTATACAGACCAACTGGCTATTGAATAAGTTTAATTAAAACATTTTTATTTATATTCCATATTCAATAAATATCTCCCCATTAAATTCAAAAAAATATCTATGTCTGTTATTGCAGAACAGAATTTAAAAAAATATATTTTGATTTTTGAAGAACTTTTCTATATTTTTTTTCATTAAATAAAATCACTTATTTAATAAATCCATCATATTTAAATTTTGAATAGTTTATTTTCATTCTGTGAATATGTAGTATAGAATTTACAATACAAATAATTTAATTATTCTAACATTTCAAGATTTTTTTGTGTTCAGTAATTATATTATTTGTTGATGGATATATCATCATCGTCAGAGTGGCTCATTTTAAAATATTTTTTGCAAGTATTCAATTATAACAGTGTTTAATACATTGAATGTGATTGGAGTCTATTGGCTTATAATAAAAACATTTATTGTGCACTAACACTGCCTCTAACATTCTGCAGAATCATTCTTCATGTGCTATCAATGTTTTTAGGTTTTCATTTTTTTTTTTATAATAAAGAATTGAAAATGATTTTAGGAAGTTTTATTAAAATTGTTTACTTTGTAACTATTTTTACCTTTCTAATTAAAATTATTTTAATATGTAAAAATAAATCCAATATTTTTTTCAACGGGGAGGGGGTTGCAAACAATCGGAAATTGTTGAAAAATTAGTTACAAAAATAATTATAAACTTGTATATAACAAATAATGTAAATTACCAAGTACTAGTTGTAATCAAAAATCATATAATAGAAACTATTCCAAATTATCAAATAAGTAAATATAGGAAAAAAATGTATGAATGAAAGAAAATTTAATGTCCAAAATTCATAATTTAAATATAAGCAATTTCGAAATGAAATCAAAAATTGATATGAAATACACAATTTGAGAACTTTTCTAATTAATTTTTTTGAAGAGATGTTAAGTATCAAATATATGCAATGAAAAATATATCAGGCAGTGCTTTATCTATCAAAGAATTAAGTATGACTTTTGTTTATATGTATACAATTATAGTCAATTATAAAAATGTATAAAGTTGTAGAAAATCATAAAAAATGAAAATTGGGCAGAACTTTGGAAAATTCGATAAAAATGTATGTTATATATATATATATATATATATATATATATATATATAATATAGCATGAAAGCACTTTTAATGTTGAAAAAAAAATAAAAATTATACACATATGTAGATTTCTACACATGAACTTCTAATCAATTATTTGTCATATGATGTCACCGACATTCTCGACATGTACTTATATGTTGTTTTTCACGCGTCCGCCTTTTTATAACACTGTCCGCGTCTTGTTACGCCTGTACGTCGACCGATTGCCCAATCGATCCTGAATAATGAGAATTTGCATATTCATGATGCGCTTCTCTCGCAACAGAAGACACGAAGTCTCTGACTTCCGGCGCCCGAAACGAATTGATAAGGGCGTGCGCGTACGAAATAAACGTGATCATATATGGAGACACGACAGTGTACTGACACAATGATAACAGTAAATATTGGTTGTATGAATATGAAATGCTGTGCTAATCGTCAGATCGTTTAAAACGTTTTTTTAACGGTCGTTTAATCTCATGAAAATGGACCGTTTTCAACGAATAATTAGTTGTTCGTTTCGTGAAATTGCCATTTAGTGAAGATATTGAAACAAGTCTGGAAATGAAATACATTCGTTATTTAATAAACACAGTGAGATAATATCTGAAATCTTTTTTTTATTCAAAACTGGAACATAATCTATAAAATATTATAAAGAGATTTTTTTAAAAGAAATTATAAAATATCTTTTAATTAACTAATTTAGGATAGCAATCTTTTACAAGAAGAATTTATAAATAATTTATCATATATATATAATTTTTCAATTTGTTGTGAGTAATAATTGACACGTATATTCATCGTTTATAACATTTTTAATTACGTGTTTTTTATTGAAAGAATTTCTAATTAATTGATGTATATAAAAATAACAATTTTTAATATACAGATGTAAATTAAAGTAAAAAAAATATACTAAAAATTATACAAATGAAAAATCAATTACGAACCACAAAATTAACATCGGCCTTGTTGTATTTTAACACATCTCTTTTTCAATTAGTCTTCAAAAGAGAATGAAAAGAGAATTAATTACACTTCAAAGAATTATTCTTGAAAAGATACTTGTCATTGCTTTTGTTGTTTTAAAAACGTATTTTTATGATTATAATTATAAAAAATATTGTGTAAAAGTATACTAAATAATGTATGAAAAATAAACTAAAATTTCTTGATGTATTTAAATAAGGTATTTTAATGTCGATTTTGATATTTTTTTACAAAAAAAAAAAACATATTAAAATATCATTATGAAAATTTACATACATATTTCTAAATAATTTAAAATAATAAATATTAATTTTTTCCTAGTATTCAACCGTATATTTTACAAGTAAAATGGAATGTATCGACATATTTAATAATAGACAATGTTTCTACAATTGTTTAATTTGGTATTAAAATACGTAATATAAAAATGATTTTGTTATATAAATTATAATTCATAAAATATTTGACAATTTTTTTAAATGGCACTTTTATGGCTATTTATATATATATATATATATATATATATGTATGTATGTATGTATGTATGTGTAGATAGATGGATAGACATATAAAAAAAATCATCATTGTGGTACAGAAAATAAGCCATTGAATTATTAGAAGTAGTAAGTTTTAGAGATGCCTTTATCTAGTAGTAAATAGAGAAAATCTGATATATATATATATATATATATATATATATATATATATATCTCTCTTTTTTCTTCTCTCTCTCTCTCTCTCTCTCTCTATATATATATATATATATATATATATATATATATATATATATAACAATTTTAATATAGAGATGAAATATTTGGGTCAAATTGTAAACATAAAACGGGAGCATCAGTGTATCGTCGTATTAATTACTAATTAATAAACAATGTCGTCGGTGTTATAGAGGCGAGACTCGCCGTGCAACTCAGCGCAGAACAAACATTAAAGAGACCAACGTCGTTGTAATTACGTCTCATTCCCAGACGCCGTTACAGTTTTCGTTGCCGTTAGCAAAAAAATCATAACGAATTTATTTCTTAAATGAACACAATGATCCTTTTTTATTTTCGTTAATAAAACTAATTTGAAAGATTGGTATATGTTATGAAAATTTAAAATATTAAAGAAGATGAATTGTTAGGGACAAATATTTATTGTTTGTCGATGATAAATTATTTATTTCTATGATTGAAGATAATAATTTATTTAATTTAATATTAGGCACTTAGTTTTATATAAATATATTTTAGAACTACTATCAACAAATTCAGATATATAAGGGTAAATAATTCTATTTAAATAATCAAGTTTTTATAAAAAATATAAAAAATTAGTGCTAAAAAAATTTCAAGTAATACAGAGGTTTTGATTTTTTTGAACAATCCTTACTTATTTTTCTTGTGTAAAAATAAAAATATTGTAATTAAGATTAAATCAATAGTTACTTTTTTTAAATTAATATACCCACTGATCTCATTTGAATTTTAAATATGAATTACTTTATCATATGTTTATTTTAAGACGTGATAAAAAATACTGTGTACTGTCAGGTTAATTAAAATCATATAGAAGTATAATTATTTATTAAAAAAAAGAAATTGATGACCACGTATATTTTATTAATACAGATAATCTAAAAATTTAATCATAACGCTGGTTTTTAATTAAATTTTATCTTTTTTATAAACTATTCTATTTCTTTATTGAAATTTTCACTAATGTTCATATAAAATGTACATCAAATAACTTAATATCATTCATTTTTTGCTAATTATATTAAAACTAATATAGTTCAATTACTTTTTTAAGCAACATAAGAATTGTTATAACCAAATTGAGTAAATGAAGAAAATTAATTATTTAAAAAAATATCTAAAAATTGAATATTAAATTTTATTCAATTGTAATATTTGACACTTTGTTTTCGATTTTTTTAATTTTTCTACTTTACAAACAGATTAAATCTTATATATATATATATATATATATATATATATATATATATATATATATATATATATATATTAGGTTGGCAAATATCTCCCTTCCGCCTTCTGGTCTTTTGAATTTCGCAGCTATGTACAAAAAAAAAAAAAAAGCGGAAGGGAGATACTTGCCAACCTAATATATTGTTTATATGTTATACACATTTTTATGTAAATAGCAGTTATAAACAAAGTTATTTTGTAAAAACTTCATTTAATATTTATTATCATTAAAAATTAATCAACAAAATATGTTATTTAATTCATTAATTCGATAAAACATTTAAAAGATATTTTCTAATATATTAATTATACACACTTACATACATTCATATATATATATATATATATATATATATATATATATATATATATATATATATAAAATATAATATAAATATAATTTGTTTTTGTATATCTCATACATTTTAATAATTTATATTTTTAATTTTACTTTTTTACTTTATTAAATATTAATATTAGAAGATAATCATATACTATACAATTATATAACATTCTTCTTTTTTTATAAAATTATTTATTTAAAATACTCTTATTTTTTCATAACTTATTAAAAAATTATATTAATAACGAGTACCTTTCTTAAATAATTTATCTTACTAAAGCAAAAAAAAAAATATACATATAAAAATAATTCTTTTATTCTCTATTTATTTATATATTATTTTCATTACTTTTTCTGTTAAGAAAAAAAATTATTAATAATAAACAAAATCGATTTATTTTTTTATTGCTGATTTCAATATCGTAAGTGATGAACCACAGCGACATTTTTAAGAAAAAATGGCAAACATTGGTCATTAGCCGCGAGTCGAACGTTCGATAAGAGAGATTGTGTTGGTCTTGTTTATCAGCACCGGATGCAAAACCGGAAATTACGCATTACTTGTAACTTACCACCATCGTAGTATGTAACACATACTTGAATATTGTAAATACATACATACATACATATCATGTATATATGTATATAATATATATATATAAATACAAATATAGACCAAGCTAGTAAATCAAAACAATATTTGTGTAACCACAAACCCACCTAGTTTAAAATTTAGTTTACCTATTTCCGTATCTTGAATGCACCGATAATAATTTGCATGTGTAAATAATCAACAAACTAAGGCCTATTAAAATTGACATAAGTTAACATATTTGTTAGTAAAGAGTTTTTAATCTTTACTTACTTAGTACGTATTAATCATTTATTCATTTAAGTAATTAATATTTCTAATTATTTTCCGACAATTACATGTTGCGTCTTATTGTAGAATACATGGGTGTTGGTAGAGTAAATATAAAATTTATACTAATTGATAGTTGAATACCCGAAAAATATATTTATAGACTTTTAAACAAATTTGAAAAAAAAAATTTATAAATATATCATTTTTTAATTATTTATGTACTGTTTTTATTTTGTAATTTTTTGTGAAACTTGAAAAATCTATTTTAACAGAACTCAATTTTTTTAATTGGCAAACTGTTTTTTTTTTGTAAATGAATTACCTGCTTCAACACAATAAATGATATTGAAATAATTAATTAATTAGACCAAAAAAAAAATTAATCACACAATCAAATAAATGATTGTTCTTATGTTGTATAAAGAGTCAGAGTTTTACGAGATAAATAAATGATAAAAAGGAAGAGAAGCAATAAGTGGTAGTAGTAACTAGCTTAAGATTGACTTGAATTGATTGAAGACTTCTTTAATAGAAATCAATTTCATGTAGAAAAAAATATTAACATTTTTTTTATTTAATTCTCGTTTTTTCTAATATGTAATTAATTTCTGTTTAATGAAACTAAAACTATAAATTACCACGCTCTGAATTATTTCTATTAAACATTTTATAGAATTTTTTAATTAATATTTACAATAATAACGAAACTTTTCTGATCAATAAAGTGCAAAGGATGAAATATTTTAGTAAGATTTTAACAACTTTTACTGATGATCAATGAGCTAGAAGAACAAACATTGTTTTAATGTAATTAAACACTTTTCCTTTTCAATAAGTCTATTTTTTCTGATTCATTTAGTAATTTATCATTATTTATTTTTTTTTATTCGCGTTGAATAATTTTCATACTTTTATTAATTTTTTTATAAATTCAAATAAAAAATAACTAAAATGGTAATGAATATAAAGTTTGAAATAAGTTGAACAAATATATATATATATATATATATATATATATATATATATATATATATATATAGAGAGAGAGAGAGAGAGAGAGGGAGAGAATAATATATGTATTTTTTAAATCCCATTAGAATTTTAATATTAAAATTTTTAGAAAGTTGTAACGCTTTTAACATTCATTTATTTTAACAACGTTCGTAATAAGGGGTGGTGTAAACAAGAATGTTTAAACGGGGTATTTTAATTTTAATTTTCACGTCGACTTTAATAACCCTAAATGTTTATATACTATAAAAACTTATTCTAATGAAGTAAAATAGGTTTGTTTGTGTTTAGTAAAAAAAGTAATAGTGTTTTTAACATTTTTTTAATAAACGAATTTGTTCAATGTTTATGACTGTTTTTGTCATTATATAATATTTTGTTAAAATAATTTTAAAAAAATACAATTCTTCAAAAATATATAATTATTAATTTTCATAAATTATATTAATTTCATAATTATTAATAAAATATAATTTAAATTTATAATATGTTATATCTCTTGTGAAATTATTCAAATATTGTTGCATTATTATTAATATTATGTACCAATTCCATAATTTGAATTGTTCAATATAAATTTATGTTAAAATTTATGTTTATTGTATATATTCATAATAATGCATATAATTTAGTAATCATTAAAAGAGATTTTAAAGTTGATAGTTAAATATGGTTTTGTTAAATTCATAAAAATATTTCAGGAATCAATTAACGTAAAAAAAATTCAAAAAAATTATAACATTACACAGATATTCAAATATATGTTTCATTTTTTATTTTAATTTATAAAGCATATAAAATATGTTAAATATTTATTGGTTTTTGAATTTCGTTGAAAAAAAATTTCTTTATTAGTTCATAAAGACTTGAAATGAGTAGATATTCCTAAAATGATGTTATTCTAGTTTTCCTTTGTTAATAAATTTGGAATATTTTGTATATTCATTCATGTTAATTTTTTGAAGTTTGTCTGAAGATTTTATTTAACAATAACTGAAAGCTTCATTATTTGACTAATTTCTGATGGATTTTGGTTCCGAAATCCATGTTCAATAAAAAAACATTTAGAGTCCTTTCTATATTTTCTCCTAAAAAAATAATACAATACTTTCCTATCATAGTTTATATATTTTTTATACAATCAAGTAAACAATCACTCCTAATGTGGAAAACACACGGTTCTTAGCTATCTAACATGGAGTCAAACGTTGTTTCCTTGACCCATGGGAGGTATTTTATTTTTCTCTCTCCCTTCTTATCTAACGAGTATTTCTCCATCTACCACCTAGGGTGAACACTCTAGGGGTTACAGGATCTATCATGCTATTTTCATGGTTGTAGTTACTAGGCGAAACTTTTTGAGTGCAGATAGATAGATTGTGTATTAACTAAATTTAGAAAAAATTGTTAAAATTTTGAAAATAATATAGTAAAGTTTAGAAAAATAAATAATATTTCATATATAAAATACAATAAAGAAATAAAATAAGGTGTTAAAAAGTAGCTGATTTTGTATTTTCAGTAATTATCAATAATTAGACAATATTATTTATTTATGATTTATATAATTAAAAAGAATTATAAAAAAATGTGTTCTATATTCAATTTGTTTTTGTTAGAAACTATACAAAAAATAATATATACAATTCAAGCAATATAAACTATAAAAATAAAATTTAATTATTTTTTTAAAAAAGTCTATTTTTATTTAATTTTATTTATTTCTTGAGTTTGGATATATTAATATTTCGAGTTATTATGAAAAATATTTATATATATATCAATTTATTTTAAAAAAATATACATTAAATATTAAAAACTATAAATTTTTTACTTTTCTATAAATATAATAACTAAATAACATTTTAACGAGATTTCCATTCATAAATCTTCAGTGACAACCGTTTTATTTTAACTCACACTACTTGATGTGTACTCATAAATCATGAGTTTAAAGTCTTTGAGCAAACCAGTCTTTTACAACTGCTTTATCGAACTATATATGACCATATGTGATTTATATTTATTTATATATGTGTGTATGTGTATTTAATAAAAATTTATACTAATGTCAAATATATTTTATTGCGAAATTAACTTTTTATGGGTCATCAGGATAGAAAAGATAGATTAAAATTAAGTTCTAATGTCATATATATATATATATATATATATATATATATATATATATATATATATATATATATATATATATGGGTAATTTTATATAATACTATTACCATATGTATGCATATGTAAATGTACATTAAATAAATCAAGCGATAGCGGAGAAAGTAAAGATAAAAAAATATATAATGCTCAGTACAGTAATGACAGAGAATAATAAAAAAGTACATACGTTGAACAGGTATTTTTATGTTTGATAAGAGGGCCGGGAGGGCACAGGAGTGAAAAAGAGATCGCGCAGAGAGATGCGAGCCCACGCACAGCTGAGCGCCAGCCAGACGTCGGTCGTAAAGTAAACCGGGCGGTGGCAGATCAGCTGGTTCTGCCAGCCGGTCGACCGACCGGCTAGAATATTGATCGTTGGGACCACACGTCCCACGCCGGCTCTGAATAACGTCGGCCCTCGATTCGAACAACGACAATTCACATTAATAACAGAGACAAAAAAATACGAGACGAGACTCACGAAAAATATTTAAGGTGCACGCACGTACACTAGACATGAGCGTGAATGTATGTACGTGTTTTATATTTTATATATATATATATATATATATATATATATATATATATATATATATATATATATATATATATATATATATATGAACATTGAATTTTGTGAAGAGTTTAAGGCATGAAAGTAAAACATATCATTATGATTATTGCTATGATAAGTTTGAATTTAAAATACTGTATTTCATTTTATTGTACAATTTATCAAAAGTCTTTTTAAAAAATTTCCATAAATAACGAATAAAAACATTACTATAAAAAATATAATGCGATTCACTATAAAAAATGGAAATGTTATACATAATTAAATTTATTCGTATCAAATTTTCAATGATCAATTGCCATGCACGTGATATTAGAAAATAGTTACTAAAATTTTTAAAAAATTTTTTGAGTTTTTCTCTATTACATAAATAGATATTTTTGCCTATTTTGTAAAAAAAAATGTCTAATAGGAAATACTGAGAAAATTGTGTTTATAAATGATATAAATATGAGAGTAAAATGAGATTCTGCCAGTTTGGAAGAAATTTTCATACTATAAAATCGGATATTAATGTTTAATGAAAAATGGGAAGATTTATATTAGAAATAACATAAAAAGATATGAAGAGAAATGAATGGATCAGGAAAAAAAGAAAAGTTATAGATATTATGGCCAAAGTGAGAAGTTTGAAATAGAAATGAGAAGGTCATATAGCAAGAAGAGGGGACCACCAATGGATAAGGGAAGTTATTAATTAAGAACTTAAATATATAAGAAAATCTATGAAAAAATCTAGAAATATATGGGACAGAAATATTAGTAAATTTGTCGTAATAGACTGGATAATAAAGGTTAAAGTGGAAATTTTTGGGAGAAGCCTTCATCTAGCTGTGGATAAAAATCCTGTTAAATCAATATTAAGGGATGGATAAACTAATGGAAACACTAAATAATTCTATAATAACAATAATAATGTTTGTTCTAAACAAAATTAAAAATCCGTTAGTCTTGTAAGTTTGTTGATATTATTTCCTTCGTTTATTCTGTGTAATAATTTGATTAGTGTATTATAAATTATATTAATTAATAATTCATACGAGGGTCTTTTGAAAAGTATGGTAAATTTATTTATTATTTAATTAATTAATTAAATTTTTCAATTTAGTTTTTCTCACTTTTCTACCAAATTTATCAAATGACCCTCGTATATAAATTCTGCAAAGTAAATAATTTGAAAACTTGAAAAAAGAATAGATTTGATGATCTTTTAGTTAGACTAAAACTGCCATATTATTATGTGTATTCAAAATAAGTATCGAAAATGACGATCAAAATTTATGGAAAAAAAATCATTTGCTAAAAGAACAAGAGGAAGTTGAAATTAAACAATCGAAATTGTCATACATTCAAGCAAATTGTAACTAAAAAGTCTAATATTATTACAAGAAATATGACAGGAGATTTCAATAACAATCTTGAAAACTCTGTTTTTAGAATCGCATTTCGTTGAGAACTTCACAGATACAGTATACACTTTTTTTTTAATTTTTTAGTGCTTCTATCTTTACATCCTCTGTATGAATATGTATGTATGTGTAAGCATACAATCAGAGATTGACCTGATAATCGGATAGATATAAATTTATTTATTATTTTTTTCATTTTTTCCTTATATTTGAAAAAAATATTTTTATTGGATAACAAAAGTAGATAGTTACATTTTACATAAATTAAAAAAAATACATTTGTGTATAAAGTTCTAGAACGTACATTGCATTTACCATAGGGTAATTTTTTATTTCTATTTAAAGAACATCTAAGAGATTATTTGAAAAGTTTTGGAATGAAATATTTAAAAAGATATTTATTTAAAAAAAAAATCCACACTTCACTACGATTTTTATAAAAACAACATACACATATCACAGAACTTTTTTAATCTATTTAAAACGTAACTGTAATAGATGCTACACACTAATATTTTCCAACGAAAAAGCATCTGTAACACGTCAAGAAATAAAATAACGAATAAAAAAGCGTCGCTCGTTTAACTGCTTCCAGGCATATGACGCCATTGGCACGAGCACGTGCTAGTAATCTCATTATTTCGACAAAACATAATGGAGATACACGAAACTTAGATACAACCATCGTATAATAATAATAATTATGGATGTGTGTTCGTTGCTTGTCTACTCAGACATGCAATTAGCGGTGTAGATAAAATAATGTACACGGAAGTAACGAATCTCGGCAGTGCACAATCAAAATTATTACGAAACGATTTCACTGTAGGATTTCAGAAAATTAACTTATTAACACCGGTCTGTTTTATAAACGACTCTTAATAAATATTTATTTAGGGTGGTTATGAGTAAAATTTAAGAATAAAATGGGTTGGTGTTTATTACAATTAATGTTTGTATTACTAGGGTGAACAATATATTTTTTTGGTTTATATTTATTACTTGAAATGAATTTTATATATATATATATATATATATATATATATAAATATATATATATACATTTCTCACTAACTCGTCTTGTCAGTGTAGTGGGGTAAAAGATGAGATTAATCATGGGGAGAAAACAATGAAAGAATCTTGTAAAAACATTTAAGAATAGTTAGTGACATTCTATAAGGATTTCGTCCAGCAGTAGACTGACAGGTTTTTATGATAATATATATATATATATATATATATATATATATATATATATGAAATTAAGATATATAAAAAAGTTTAGAAAGAGATCTATAGATAGATGACATAGAGTTACGAGAAAATTCGTTGAAATGGACTTAAAAAGAAAAGCATTAGATCGAAAAGGAAAGTTTTGAGAGAGGTTTTTATCCAGTAGTAGACATATCTATATATATATATATATATATATATATATATATATATATATATAGATGTTTGTGTGTGTGTGTTATTAGCCTTAGAATATGACATATGATGTATTTTAAAGATAATGATATGAAAATCAAAATCTTTATTCAAAAATAAAATTGATGTTTGTTACTAATAATACCTTGTGATATTAGAGAGTGATAACTTTGTTAAAAATGAATTAATTACAATGTTAAAAATAAGTGAAGTAGGATTTTATTGTCAATAGCTTTTACTAAATTCACTGTATTTTATAAATACAATAGATCTTAATTTTCTATTTGTGTTGTGTTTCCATCGTTGATTGTAATTGAAAAAATGAATCGAAACTAGAAATATTTTTTTAAATGGTTTAAAAAAAATTACAATTTTATTTCCATTTTTTTAATACTTTGAAAACCATATTTTAATCAATTTATGATATTTATTTATGATTTTTAATCAATTTATGATATTAATAAAATTATGTTTCTAATAGTGTTTTAGGGCTTATAATATTTTATCATAAGATATTCCATTGATTACATATTGGAGTTTTTCTTATCGATATTATTCATTAACATTTTATTATTATAAATATGTGTATATATTTGATGAAATATGAAAGTTATTATTTTTAATTAAATTAATTTGTTTGATGTTGAAGATTAAAACTGAATATTAACAATTTTATTATACCAAAATTTAATATTAAATTCATTAATCATTTCTGCAGAAATTATATATATATATATATATTTTTGTTGTACAACATAATAAGTAATTAATATTCATAAAAGATCTATTTTTATAAAAAACAAAATAAATTAGAAACTTAAATATGATTAAGATTTAATTGTAATTTAATATTCCCTGATATTTTATAATAATTTCAGGTTAATGAAACAAAAATTTACAAAACAGAATTATAATTTTTCGAAAATTATTTCTAGTCAAACAAATGGATTTTCATCAACTGGCTATACTTTTTGAACTCATATTATTTATGATATTTTTAATAAAATTCTAAAAAAATATCAATTTGATGACTGAATCAATAAAAATATAATCATGATTTTGTGGTCATGAAATATGCTTTCGCAGCTTTTTATATTTTAAATCGTTATTTTGCTAAAATTCTAAACATAAAACCACATTATCACTTGCATAAAAAGGATTATGTTGGTTAATATATATATATATATATATATATATATATATATATATATATTTATATATCAATGTAAATCGTTTGTGTTTAGTATCTCTAATAAAAAAAAATGTATCTACACAATACAAGATAAACATGTTTATGTCATTAAATTTTCTCCTCTACGTTTAATAGCTGCATAATGCGGCGAGTATCCCCTATATTCTGGTTTTTCTACATAAAATAGCTATCGTAGCAAAAAAAATCACCACTTAATAGTATTATATATTTCTTTATTTTTCATTTACAAAAATCAAATGTTCATTGACGATAATAATTTAATGGTTAATAAAGAAAAGTTTTTAGGTTTTTTAATCTATTTTTCCAATCAATAATATTCTATTAATATAGAGCTATCCATGTGAGTAGAATTTCTTTATTATAACATTCGTAATTTAAATTTATTTTTGTAATCTTTTTTAGTTTTCATATTTTACTTTGAATATTAATACACATATAATTATATTTTTAAAAAATTCACATATTTTTCACACTAGTTTAAAATATTTTATTGTTTTCTTAAATTTTATACTAATTTTCTTTTCATAAATAATATTCATCATGAATTTTAATTGGATAATTTCATTTTATAGCTTTTATTCGTTTTTCTATTTTTTATTAAAATAACTTTGTAATTTCAGATATTTAACTAAATATGATGAAATTTTATTTCGAATTTTTTTACCCAGTTTTAAATATTCTATCATCCTGTTCATCATTTGTAATCTTGCTATATGTTATTTCCAGAGACGTGCCATTTAAAATTATTTACATTTTGTTGTTATTTTTGTATTTGTTAATTTTAATTGTGGATTAAAAGTCTTGGAAAATTCTTTAAAAGAACTTAAATTTCTCTATGAATTTCATTTTCATTCGAAACTTATTTTATTTAATTACTAATATTATTACAAGATAAATTATTTATATGATAATATCCTGAGAAATGTAAATAGAATTTCTGAATTTTCATTACTTTACATTGTTTTTATTCCCACGAAAATTAAAACCAGAATAATTTTCTTAGATTAATGTAGGAAATTCTTTGATAACAAATTTTGTTTATATATTTTATACATTACTTATATATATATATATATATATATATAATTAGAATAAAATACTATGGAGATGAACTGATAAATCATTACTGAAATCGGTGTATTGCTTCATCCGTAGATACAAACAGATATTTTCGTGTTGTTTACCTTTTTCCAGTACGATTGCGACGTGTTCACACGAAACATTGAAATGAAAACATATCGTATACGTAAATAGCCTCGTGCCATACAACGCGTCTCACACGAAAATCATACCATCGCAACTGGTAGGAAATCGAAACAAGCTCTTTGTGGCTCGAAATAGAATCAGAGTATTGCTTTCAGAAAAAAAATATATGTGTGTGTGTATGTATATATATATATATATGTATATGTATAAAAAACATGGCGGAAAATAACAACCCGCTATTTCACTTGTACGATATTAAATGGTGTATTTATTTTTAAGTAGGCATGTCGATATTTTTTTGTTGTTGTTAACGTTCGTGAAGCTGCTGGTATTTCGGAGAAAAAACGAATAAAAAATATCTATATCTGTCTGGTAATTAGTAAGAACAAGCTTTCGTTTTCGTTATAAGTTTGGTTCTGAAAATCAGGTATAATGAAGCGGATATTCGAGGCATGTTTTTTAAAAAAAATATTGTTGAGCGAACAAAATTAATTAATTTGAAAATAGCAGAACGAAAATCATGTTTATAAATAATTTAAACGTTGAAAAATATATATTGTAAAATTATACAAAACTTGATTTTCAACCATTATGTCAAGAATATGTTTAACAGGAACGTTTTTGATATTACAGAAATGTTTATTTATAAATTTATAATTACAAAAAATTATTATAGGTGAAATTTTGGTAACTTTTTATATTCGGTTACATTATTCCTATGGATTAATAAAAATAATTAAAAAGTCTAGATTTATTTTACAAAAAATAGATTTTTTTATATAACTTTAATTATTTATTATTTTATAATTCGATTTTACTATAACTAGTTGTATTAAACATTCTGTAACAGTTTTAAATATTAAAAAAATGCAAGAAAATAAATTGCACATTACTTTCAATTATAAAAAAAATCAAACAATTTTTTATTGTTAGGAATTAAATATATTTTCAATTGCCTCTAGAATTGAAGTATCAGCTGTATATATGTATCAGTTTATAAAACAGATGTTAAAAAATCTATTGTAATTTTTTGAATTAATCTTACGAAACTATTTATTATAGATATTTATTGTAGCCAGTTATCGTATATGTTTATTGTGAGATTAAGAACAGTTAAAAAAATTGTAATATTTTTGATTTATATTAATATGCAGTCGTATTAAAAAAATTCTTCTAACAATCCAAATTGAATTTTTAAGTTAACACCCTATAGCCTCGTCTTTTCTTTTTTATATACTAGTACTATAAATCCAATTTAATTCGCATTCACTGATCTTTTTGTCTTTTTCTTGGGATAAAAAATATTTTTAGTGACAGAACGATTTAACACTAATGAAAAGCTGAAGACAGCATTATTAGATTAGATTAAAACATCAACACCAGACTTCTTCAGTGTGACAAATATCTCAATTATACGGATTATTATTTTGAGAATTGTCTGAAAATATGTTTAATGTAGCAGTCATATTAATTTTTTTTTTTAAATATACTTTTATTTATTTACAATTTATAAATGTTAAATAAATATATTGTAAAAAAAATATTTTCTGAATGTGATTTATAAAGACGTTTTTTTATTCAATTATTTTTAATTTTCTAAATACTACTTTATGATTATTTAGAGAAAAAATATTATCCGATATATTAAATTGAATTACAAAAAAAATAATATTTACAACCCTTTAATTTCTATTAAAATGAGATTACATACGACTCAGTTTAAGTTAAATAAAAAATGATTATTTAAAACTACCAAACTTATTTTTTTTAATTAAAAACTTTAAACTTCGTTACATTAAGTTCAAATAAAAAATACTTTTTTTGTTCATCTACTTTGTTGTATTTTCAAATTAAACTTTTTTTTATTTATTCAAATTTATTCATTCATATATCATTATCAAGTTCGGTTCTACAGTCTTTATAGAGTCTTTGTCTTTATGATAATGCTAACTTAGTAAGGAATTTCTTGTTAGAATTTCGTGACGATTATGTTTTTTACAAGATGATGTTGTCATCTTCATGTCCAATCCCCAACTTAGGAGATTCTCCGACCGAGGATCGAACGTAATCTTCTGTATGACATGTTATGATGCATTTTATTATATATATATATATATATATATATATATATATATATATATATATATATATTTATTTATTTTACATCTTTGAATTTTTAAATAATATCATAAATTATTAGATGAGTCATTTACATATTTACCTATATATGTGAAACATAATTCAGTATTTGAAATCAATGTTATTTTGAATGATGCACCAATCGATTACTTCATTTGTGAGAATTCTCCGAATCGCATTCAACAGAATACTTGTTTAAAAGTTGCGAGACAAACATCTCGAATAAAATCAATGCAAAATAGCTGTTAGTGTAATAAAACAAAGTTTGCGTGTCACAACTGTCGCCTATTACTTTATGAAAAATGTTCCCCTAATCGAAATTTAATGATCTGAGACTTTATTTGTAAACAAGATCGTGAACCATAACACTTGATTTTAATAATAAAATGCACTCGCGAGAGCTTTGACCGTTACGAATATTATTCTCTGTAATGCATAATACGAATGTCATTTGAGTGTAGGCGATAAAACTCGTTGACGGTATGAGAAAAGCTGTTGAGTTATTAAAAAGATTTAGTTCTGGATATGTCTTTAATAATTTTTATTTAAATCGTTTAAATAGCATATTTCCTGTTATAAATTATAAAAAGAGTTTTTTCCAAAGATTTATTCACAAACAACCAGTTTGTCTAAATTTTTAATTTATAATTTGTTATAAAGCAAACGTCAAAATATTTTTGAGAGATTAATAACTCTTATTCAATTTATTAGATTATTTTTTATAAAAAAATAGCAATAAAATTTATTTATCTTTTGGACACAAATTTTTATTGTTTAATAAATGATTTTATGTTTCATTAAAAATGTCCTTAGTTTTATGTGAAACCATATTTTCAGTGTTTGTTTTTTTTTAAATTTTATTTTACATTAATTTTGTTGCATAAATTAAATTTTATTAGATTTGTTTCGAATTTGAATATTTTTTTATTTTGTGTATTATAAAACATTTATATTTTTTGCAATTTTCTAAATTGTTTATAATGATTTTTTATAACAAATTATATTTTGTATTGAATCTATAATAACGCTTGTATTCATTTTTATCTGTGTAAATTATTTTAGGTTAAAAAATATAACATAACTTTTTATTTTCAAAGCTTTGATTTATTTTTTATAGAATTACAAAATTTATTTAACATATATTTTTCTTTATTAGTCATGCGTGTTATTCAAAATTATATTTTGTTTAAATAATAGTTCATTAAGAGGAAATTAAGTTTTATTTTTTTTTAAAAAAAAGATAAGTCATACTTTAAGCAAATTATTGCTAATTTTGTTAATATATTTTTTTAAATACATTTTACTAGAGTTTAGAAAAAGTTTGTTCGTTTCTTGTGAATTTATATTTAAAAAATATTTATCATTTTTTCTCTGATAAAATATAATTACATTTTAAAAGATACTTTCAGTAATCCAAATAGATGTTAATCTCTCTAGAGTTAACCAAAGGTACAGGAAATGTATGATAATTTTCAAGTAAAATAACTAAGGGTAAAAATTGTTAAATTAACGAAATGTGTGTGAGCGTTATTTTGGCAAGACCATGTATCTTTTGATAGCTGACCATGTCTTTTTGATCTAATAGCTTATCTTGATTTTAAATGCAAATAAGCTATTCAACTCTTACGATCCTATTTAAGTTCGTAGTAGCGAGACGTTATCTTTGAAATAAGTTAAATAAATATTAATTTTCTTTGAATGAAATAAACTAGTGAAATAACGATGAATGTTAATTTTTGAATTAAGTTTTAAGGCTGTATTTTTGTTGAGACATTCTCTTTAGAAGAAAAATTAATAATATACCTAGGAATAATAATCAAAGTTTAAATATTGTATGAGAATATTTAAAGTTGATTGATTTTGATGTCAAAAATAAAAAAGATGATAGATTTATAAACTAAATAATATGTTATGTTATAGTTGATATATTAGTTTCAATTTTATCGAAATAAAAATTAATATGTTTTTGAACAATTTTTGTATGAAATATTTATTAACACACAAATATTTTTGACAATGTTAAACAAGAAAGAAAATCAAACATGTTCATTAATTGTCTCGTTTTTTTTCTAAGGGTAGAAATATTAATTTTGTATACATTGTATTGATTTGAAAAAAGTTATTGAAATAAAATAAAAAACATATGTCAAACTGTCACTTTTTGAATTATGTAACGAGCTTCGATGATATTCACAACGTCGCTTAAAGCCATCGTTGCGTAAGGTAAACTAACGAGACTGGCGAGAAGAAACGATATTTTATTTCGTTGCCATTGGCGATAAATTTCTGATTTTGTCTGTTTGATGCTTTATATATATACATTTGTTGACAGAATCGATGTAAAATGAAACCGAATTGTAAACGAACAATTTCATAAGTCTGTGTCTATATTTGTCGATGTAAATTTAAATTATGTTAAAATATACTTGTACTTAAAATGGTTTTTTAATTGAATTTTTTTCGAAATTATTTTAAAACCAAGTTACTTTAAACTAAATTCGTTTATTTTAAATTTGATATCAACACAATATTTATTTATTTCTTATTTAGTCAAGTTATTTTATTAACTTCCAAGACTGAATTTTATTAAACTTTTAAAGACTCTAGGGAGTCGCTTTTTAATGAAAGATGACAAGTTATACGACTGGATACGAATTTATGATACATTGGTTGGTAGTTCAACATAGTAACCATTTGGATACTACATCCTTAAATCTCTCTTGACGTGTCTTTTGGGATATCATAGATTTTTATTATGATCAAAATTTATATGGGAATTTTTATTCTATATTTTTCTCTACTGGTCTTTTAAATATTAATATTATTTTATTAAAAATTTTTTGTTTATAATTTTAAATATTTATTTTATTTTTCTAACGGTTTAAATAATTTAGTTTTTGTCAATCTCTAAGAAATGAATAATTTATTATTACACAAATGAATCTCTCGTTCAAAAATGTTTAATAATTCTTTTTATAAAAATATTAAATAACCATTTTTTGTTCATTTCATTTAATGTTTTGATGTATTCAATAGCCTTGCTGTTATTGTAAAAGTACTGTATTTTAAAATCTTTATTTGTAATTTAAAACCTGATTCTTTAATGCAGTCGTTTGATGATGTCATGAACGTCGAAATATGTATTAGGGAGTAAAATGAGCAAAAATTGATTATAAAACACTTTTATTTTTTGTTCATCTTTTGATAATATTATTTCACAGTTTTTAGTCCGTTATTCCTTACTTCCAAGTGATATTTCTTCATATTTACTACTCTATACTCACTTTACTTTCATGCTAAGTGAAATTGTTTGCAACTTATTTTCTGGGACGTTATATTTTGTGAATATCTCTTTTCAACTTCACTATCTATTTAAACCTTGTTAAATATAAATAATTCGAACTAATTCGATAAAATCAGCCAAAACATATTCAACCTTTGTTAACAAATAAACATCCGTTCATAACAAAACAACAAATACATAATAATTTCATTTACATTTATTTCTTTCCGTTTCCGGGTATAGAGTAATTTATTCGACGTCAATTTGAAAAGATTAAACAAACCGAACAATCATCTTCGCCGAAATTAAATTCCGTTCGATGCTCGCTTATATTTATACAAGAAATAGTATTATTTAATACATCATTAATATCCATGAAAGACGCTTACGTCCCGTTTATTGTTCTTTACGATTGTGCGTTTTGAATTGTACGCACAAAATGACAATAAATTCTAAACGATGTAATGGAAATGCGACAGCGACGCGAGTGCTCTTCGACAAACATAAAAATCCACTAATGTCTGTCTGTTACTGTTGAAGAAACGACGGAATGAAATTGTACAACGAAACACGAATTCTTTAAATACATTTATATATATATATATATATATATATATATATATATATATATATATATATATAAAGAGAAACAATAAGAAGTCATTTATTTGTCGTCGGTGTGCTACAGCGATGGACGACGTAACGCTCGCTGAATATGGATACTGAAATGCACAACGGAGGTAATACTTGCTGGTCAGAGAAAACGCGACGCGAATACAAAATGTACTCTTTGTGTGACAGAGTCATTTTGGACAAATCTCGAGATCGTATTGTTATTAGAGCCACATTGTTCAGCAGACATAATTTATACCTAAACTTACATACACATAAATATAACTATGTATATACAAGGTGTAACTATAGAGTCTCTGAAATTATATTTTTAAATTTTATCTCAATCCAGAAATAATCTTTTTCTATATAGATGAAATTGGCGAAATCAAAATTGTAAACTAAAAAGAAAATAAGAATAATACAAAAAATAATTTAAATATCAATGTTTTAAAAATTTCAGTTTAAATATTTATTTCTTATCCTAAAGTCATATAATTTTATGTTTATATACATGATTGAACCCACCTTCTAAAACCTAATATTGATTCCATCGAAATGCACATAAACCATAAAAAATGAACAATAAATAAAAATTGATCACACTAATAAAATCGTGATATGTGGGGTAATTGTGTACTGGTTAGGAAAATTAAATTAGTCACCGTGTCGAGTTATATTGATAAAATATTTATTTATTTTTATATATTATATTTACTATACTTGCAACTTATTCTTATTTATTTTCATTTTGGTAAAATTATTGACAATTTAAAAATGTTTATTTAGTAATTAATAAAAAATATAAAAAATATCTACGGAGTATTTTAATTTATATCTTTTTAATAATTAAACTATTTATACGCCTTTGAATAAACGATTAAAAAGTTTCACAATTTAAATTTGTTTAACATAACTTTGATGTTTAGATTCAAAGGATTAACAAAATGTTTTACAACACTGATAAATAATCCAAACGTAAAATTCATTAAAAAAAACAATATGAGGAATGTTGTTAACCATTCATTTAATTCTTTATTTTAAAATGTAGTCATTTTTATTTCAGTTGAAATATTGTTTATACTTATGTAAAAAAATTAAAAAGAGAATCATTATAAAAAATATTATTAACAATTACATTCATTATTTTGTGATATTTACACCAATAATAAAATCACAAATACTTTTTTAAAAAAAATTCTATGTTTAAAGTCTATATAATTTTATTAAATATTAATTTTTTCATATTGCAATTTTTTCATATACATTTCACTTTATAACTAATTAAATGTAGTGGATAATTCACTTTTTAATTAATGAATTGCTCTCTAACAGTACCGGATTTCATATGTTCAATAATTATTTTTTACTTTAACACAATGAAATCAAATATCAAATGTGAATATTTTATCAACTGAGATTCAATGTTGTAAAAAAACTTTAATATCAGAATTTGACATTTGAACAAAATCCTAAATTAAATTTTGTACTTTGAATTAGAGGAATTAATAATATTTATTGTAATAATGATATTAGTTTAAAAAATATAAAGGAAATTTCATCTTTATAATAGCAATCGTTTGAAATAGATCATAAAAAACATAAAAAATCTAATTTAAATAATACAAAATTACATTATAATTGTTTTTTAAATTTTGAATATTATTTATTTTATACAAATACATTAATATCATTTTTATATGATACACATTTGTATTTTTATAATTTTATATAAAATAATTTTATAAATTTAAATATTTATTCCATTTAATTATTTTTAAAACAAACCATTTCATTTCTTAATCTATAATATTTATTTAAATTTTATTTTAATCCTCCCAATTTTAATTCAAAATTATATAAAAAACCTATATTTGTAAAACGTTAAGAATTGCTCCTTTATTAAAAGTTCAATATACGCCAAAGAGTGAGACATGAGCTCCTGACACATATTTCAAAACAGCCAAGTGTGCTTACTACTTGACGATGACACTCTCTACAAACTTGTTGAAACACTTTCCTGTTGTAACTTCATATTATTTGCAACTGATATATAGTTATATTATTTTGGAAATTGTATATTTACACCTTATATATATATATATATATATATATATATATATATATATATATACATAATTCAAGGTTATTAAACTGAATGATGAATATAAACAATTACATGGAATAATTTAAATCAGATATATTTATATAAGTAAAAAAGACAATGGAGAACAGTTAACTTACCGAAGAATAGATGTCGATGTCCTTGTAAGGATTCACGGCGACCAAGATGGAGCCTGTATATGTCTGTATTTTATATCGTTAAGGAAATACTTATGTTGCAAGCGATTTCTAGAAATATAATATTGTTAAAACAATAAAATAATTTAAAAATAAATAAACAGCTCGTTTATTTTTTGTAACATGAAATGTACTTATGTACTAAAACAGAATTACTTATACACTAAAAAAAGTCTTGAGATGATTGTAGATAAAAAAATTTTTTTCTATATCTTTTAAAAAATAATTCTTAACATCTTTTAAATCTCTTTTTTATTTAGCAATGGTTTCTCTCTCTCTCTCTCTCTCTTTATATAATATAATATTAATTGAATTAGTAAATTGTGTTAAAATAAGTTAAATTTAAAGAAAACATAAATTTCAAAATGTAATTTACTTTGATCTAGCTTCTTAAAAAAATACCAAAACTTTGTAACATAACTCCCTCAGTATTTTATTACACGGTTAATTTTATAAACAAAAACTTAGTCGATCTAAAAATAACTTCTGATAAATCGTGTCACAAATACATATATTTTTCGTGTTTTAATGTATTTTAAATTACTTCCTATGCGTGGTGCATAATGCATATTCCAAAATAACTACTCCTTGAATGTATTCTACTTGTTTTTTTCCTAAGTATAATGTTGGCTTGAGTCCCAATAGCATTCATCGATTTTTAAACGATACAGAAATGTATGGACAGATGTGTGTTAGGAATAATAATAAAAATAAAAGAAAAATAGAATGAATATGAAAACAAACAATTACTGACATAATAAGAGATTTAAATGGAAATAGGATGAACGAATTTGTAAAAAAGGAAGACAATAGATAATTCATAGAAATTGTTGGCGAAATTCCAAGAAATTAAAATGTTAGGAAATGAATAATATATGTATTATCGAATAAAATTTTATATTGTAGATATAAATATCCATCGCATAAAAAAGAATTGTTCTCATTCTCTTATAACTGTTTTTCATATTGTCTTTTTTAATTCTTATATGAAATTAAAATAGACAAAAATGAATTTTAATGTAGGAAGTAATAAAAGTCTAGTATCAGGTACTTTTAACTGTTAATTATTATAATTAGTGTTTTAAAACCATTCAATTGATATTATGTTTTTAATTTTTTTATTGTAAAATTTGTAGAGTATGCAAATGTACATATTTCTTTATTAGGTTAAAATTTTGTATAAAAGTCCAGTTCAGTTTTTGTACTAATGAACATATTACATATTAAATAATTACTTTCTTTGATTTTATATTTTTGCATTTTTAATTGACCTTACAATTTTTCTATTGTCTTGTATAATGTTTATTTTTCTTCTAATTAAAATCGTATGGGTTAAACATTGTACATTTATGTGGTTTTTATATTTTACATTGTAATTTACTCTGGCAAGTTTTGTTATACATATGACTTTTATAGAATTAAATGCAATTTAAAATACAAGATCTGTACATTAAATTTAAACGTAGACGTGAAGTATTACTAACTCCAAGTTTTCTGAAAATGGAAATTTGTAGAAACTGGATGTAGCAAATTCCAATACAAAGTTTAAATATATTGTTTCAAGCAGTACAATGCAAAATCAAAATACAAGTGATTCTAATATCTTAACCCATAAAAAAAATATTATAAATGTTGATCTATATATATATATATATATACGAGGTCAGACAATTAAGTAATGTGACAAAATTCAAAAATCGAGTATATTTAAAAATTAAGGTACATCGCTGCGATCCCCTTCAAAGTAGTCCCCTCCCGCATCTATACACTTATTCCAGCGAGTTTTCCAGTTTTCGTAACAATTCTGGAACACTTCTTGTGGGACCTCTCCGAGTACCCTCGTCACAGATTCTTGGATATCTTCAACGGAGTCAAAATGTCGACCTTTGACGAATTTTTTCATATGGGGGAATAGGAAAAAGTCGCAGGGTGACATGTCCGGTGAATAGGGCGGTTGTGGTAACGTTGCGATGCCTTTAGACGCCAAAAACTGAGAGACACTGAACGCACTGTGACAGGGAGCATTGTCGTGATGCAGAACCCAAGTCTTCGCGATCTCTGGACGCACTCTGAGCACCCTTTTTCGTAATTTTTCGAGCACATTGCGGTAGAATACTTGATTTACGGTTTGTCCAGGTGGTACGAACTCTTTGTGAACCACCCCTTTGCTGTCGAAGAAGCAAATCAACATGGTTTTCACTTTGGACTTGCTCATTCTCGCCTTCTTTGGCCTTGGTGCTCCAGGGGACAGCCACTGTTGGCTTTGTCGTTTAGTTTCGGGGTCATATTGAAAGAACCAACTTTCATCACCAGTAATAACTCGATCGAGAAGAGTAGGATCACTTTCAACCTGCTCGAGACAATCTTGAGCGATGTTCTCTGTTCCATTTTCGTGACATGCACTACTCGCGCGTTGTTACAAAACACTAAACAGCTGGCGAAGAAATGATCGTACGAGGGTGGTCAAGGTCTCAATCGAGAGAGTAGGGATCTGCTATTACGGTGGCGGAGTTACAGGTTCGCAGTGTTACCACAGGCCGAGAAAAAAAATCGGTCGCATTACTTAATTGTCTGACCTCGTATATATATATATATATATATATATATATATATATATATGATTTTTTTTAATGTCTTGTAACACTTGCTAATTTTAATTTAGAAAAAGTATATATAAATTTATTAGGAATCAATGTCAATGATTGTAAATTAATTATGCAATTAATTGGTTAAATTTATATTTATTTATTCATTTTATTTGTTTAATAATAAAACCAGAATTAATTTTAATTTTTTATTTTGAGCAATACGTTTTAGTGAAAGATAATAAATATCAAATGCTTATATTTTGATTTAGTCATGCTCATATTTCTGAATATATAGTTATTTTACTAATATTACTTTAATAAATTAATAAGAGCATGTATATATAGGATCATCCAAATGTGACGCCTAGATTTGCGTTTTATTAAAAAAAAAACCTTACACATGTTTCCCTATACACCACCTTATGTACATGTTTCTTTTTAATAAAACACAAATCTAGGCGTCACATTTGGATGACTCTCTCTCTCTCTCTATCTATCTATCTATCTATACATACATATATCTTGAAATGTGTTATAGCTATAATGAAAATTCCCAATCAGTTAAAAAAATCCATGTAGAGTCTATCCTATGTCTGAAAATACGATTGTATCCCTTCATCATTTCTATTTTCCACGACAAATTTTAACGATATCGAAGCCAATAACCGACGCCCATCAGACCCTATTGTTTTATGATATCTAATGATGCCGCTAGGAATGACGAATTCTTGTTATGCGGACTATATAGCGCTCACAATGGGCATGCGAGGTACGAAACACGACCAACTCGTGCGAAAGATGACACGACAAAATATATTTTACACACGCATATATATATATATATATATATATATATATAAATGTATGTAGGTATATGTGGTTGTGGTTGTATGTTTACTACAACCGTTTCGCACGAAGACGACATAGATGAATATTAGACATTTTATCACCACCGACATCTCCGTTTCTGTCTTTATTTATGTATACCGTATCTCTCTCATTTATAAAAGAGCTCGCGAAATATAACTAGACTTCTCGCATAATATCCTGTTCTAGTCTGAATAGATATATTTTATCAAAAATATCTTCTTTGACAAGAATCTTATTCAGATTCTAGTTCTCTCTTTGACGCATTTCTAAGAAATTCTTAAGTATCGCACATACATTCATTTATATATATATATATATATATATATATATATATATATATATATGTATGTATGTATGTATGTATGTAAATGTTTTTCTATTCACAATAATTGCAAATGATACTAAAAACCGGATTCAAGTCCAAGTTCGTTTTCTGTCGTGCAGTTGGCGCGCGATAGTCCCTATTCGTTATGCATGGCCGATGTAACATTAAAGAATGGAGTCAACAGCAATCGAGGCGTGTGAAAATTCACATGCAGCGATAAAGTAGTAATTATATATCTTTATGTAATGATAACAGTAATAATAACACATCCAACTTAATCCAGTGCCGTGGTCAATTTCATACTTGACAGTGTATGAAACAAGGATGAACGTACATTGTTTTAGATTAGTTAGATCAACGATAAATTAGTTAACGTTTCTGTGATCTCTTTCAATGCTATTAGATTAAGAAAAATGCTATTTCCGGCAATAACATTAATTTTATCATTTAGTTCTTAAATGAATTTTATAAATTGAATGGCCTATAGACTGAATACAGTTATAAACAGTTGTATGTACATTTGTACATAATTTTGTTTAATTAAAATTTAAAAAATGAGTTTTACTTGTTGATAGTAATTTAAATATTAAATATTAATTTATAACTTTTTAATATGTTTTTTTATCAAAGGACATCTCAAACATTATATTTTATAATACAGAAATTTGATGATTAAAGCATTATCGTTAAAATATGTACTAAAGTCGGAAGTGAATAATAATTATTGAATATTTTTATAAAAATTTATAATACTGAAGCGAATGACTTATCTGTGCTTGAGGATAATTAATTTCTCTTTAATTATAATTTATATTTACTATTTGAGATCTTAGTTTTTAGTATTCTTCTAAAACATACACACACACACACTCATATATATATATATATATATATATATATATATATATATATATATATATATATATATAATTTTTCAAATAATATTCAATAAATTTATTTGTTCTAATATTGATATTAATTTATAAAAATAAATAGTGAATTACATGTAATTAATCCATAAAATATTTTATTATAATTATTTAAACTGTTTAATTTTCTGTTAATTCACAAAAAAAATAAAGTACATTATTTGAGATTTTTTAAATTTTTATAAATGATTTAAGAAATTGTATTTAAACAGTTTTTCTTTATATCTTATTAATGCAATTCACGTATCACATTTACATAACATTTTACTTAAAGATTTTTATATCATGTCGTATAACCTGAGAAAATGGTATAAATTTCACCCAATGGGTAAAACATTCAAGACAATGTATTAATGAAAAATGTCTTGTCTAACAAACCTTCATTCAAATTCAAGGCACAATTGTACTCCTACTTGGTTTCATTATGAGTGTAAGCCTGAGCTTTTGATATAAATTAGATTTCATGATGAAAACGTACATTTTGAACGATTAACGAACTGAAATATCTATTACCATTCACAATATATAAAGCAAATATATTATGTGATCGATAATAGAAATTAATTAAATTGAAGTGGTATTGTTTGTCTACTTTTTAATATAAAATGTTTTTTTTATATATGATATTACAATACACACACAATAATAAATATATATATTTATATATATTAAACATGAAATTTAAAAAAAAAGAAATTAAAATAAATCAAAAAATGTAAAATAATATTTGTATCTAATGTTCATAATTCGGATTCATTGCATATCGTTTAAAGTGCATTATTTTCAAGTAATGAAAAGATTGAAGTATTGACTTATTTAATGATAAAATGCTTGCTTATAATTAAAATCTTGATAAAAAGAGATTTAGTAAAGAATGATCTTTGCTATATAATTAACACCTTTTTTAATCTAATTGTAAAAATCTTCACTACGATAGGTACTGATTTAAAATTATTGGAATGAAGAGTATAATCAAACTCAAGCAATTCTATAAAATACAAAACGTCAATACAATTTGTTTTTTGTAATTTTCTAATTTAAATTTTAATCCGTGATCACTTCTTTCATAGAAAGAAGAAAATATTATTTGATTAAAATTCCATAGAGACTTTAATATACAAATTAAAGTTGCAAGTTTCTGTTTATTTTCTAATCTCTTCCATTAAAGATACTCTACCATTTCACCATGATTATTTTCTATGAAATGAGCACATTTTATCTCAATTCGTTTTCAAAGAAATTATAATTAATAATCTGAAATAATACCAGAGAATATATTTGATTCTGAAATAGTTGTCTTCAATAATATAAGCTTTATTATTATTGTAAAAATGATAAGTATTTAAATTGAATATTTTTTTACAAGAAGTCGTTTTCACTAATTTTTTTTCTTTATTATTATTGTGAAAATAGTATAAACTATTTTGAAATATTTATAAGTAAAAATATTTTTTATATTATAAATCATTTTAAATAAATTATCGAATTTAGATTTACACTATTTTCCAGAAATTTTATTATCTCTCTCTCTCTCTATATATATATATTTGGAGAGAGAGAGAGAGGCTAATGTATATCTGTCTGATAAAAGCAGACATATAACTTAATAAATAGATTATGTGACAGTAGACGTTTCTTGTCAAATGATATCTGAGACAATCGTCTAGTTTTCTTATAAAATATGTTAAAAAAAAGTGTTTGGCTAAAACATCGACACGATTGTAGTTAAAGAAATTCCAGTAAACAAAAACAATCGTCTCGTTCTTGTTTGCAAAATGGTCGAACGTAATTTATAGCACGAGTCAAACTGCGTGTTTTTCTATATTTCATTTATTTTATCGACCTAATGTAGAAAGTATTTGAGATACGGCCTCTCCGAAATGATTCGGAAGAATCTATCGCGACGACAGAATACGCATAATAATAAATTTCAACTGCGTGAAACTGTTTCTCTTGTACCTATATCCATGCGGTGCACGATTTGAATATACGGATGTCGAGGATACAGAATTTCGCATTTCGCACAACCTTTCCGTTGCGGGTTTTCCCGGTGACATTTGTCTACCCTAAAACATAATTCGAACGAAGGGCGTCGAGACCTTTGCATCGATTCGTACATACACACACAAACAAACATATATATATATATATATATATATATATATATATATATATATATATATATATATATATATATATATATATATACTCGATATCAATCTGTGTACGAGGAGTGAGCAAGTGACACCGCATATCGTTGTGTCTATGTACATTGATATCAGGATGCACGCACGGCCTTTGATACAAACAAAATGTGACATGTTTGTATGAGAATGTTGTCTATTGCCGCCGGCACAAACATATTTTTTTCCCCCGTTGACTTTTTATACATACCGAAATGTCACATATTCGCTATTTTATGCTAAAAGAGATGATCCTACAAAGCGTGCTTTCGTCACATTATAATATATTTCAAGTCAGTTTTGCATTCTTTCGTTCATGGAACATTTTTTCTCTTACTAGTTTACATACGCTAATATTTTAAGAATTCCTCCTATCTGTGAAAACAATAACCTTTAAACAGTCACGCCTTAACATTCACTTACGTGTCTATTATATATATATATATATATATATATATATATATATATATATATATATATTGACAAACTAAAAATAGACTCAAGATCTAATTTTCGATTAATGACTTAAGATATAACTTTAAATTTTTAGTACAGGTATTTGTAATTATATTATCAGCTTATAAAAGTACGAAAGAAACATATAATAATAATTAGCTTTTAGGAGTAGTACCAATAAAAAAAAGTTTTTCTTCATTGGTTTTACTTTTTAATCTATTCTCAAGGGATTTCAAAATCCAACGAAAATTATTCTTAATATAAGCTCCTTTATGGAAAATACTTTTTTATAACTTTGTTAATTAACGTTTCAATATACAGTCAACATTTCTTATATATAATAGGCCATCCAAATGTGATTCCTAGATTTGTATTTTAAAAAAAAAAACATGTGTATAGTTTCTTTTTAATAAAACACAAATCTAGGCGCCACTTTTGAGTGATTATATATATATATATATATATATATATATATATATATATATAAGCATTCAGTAAAAAAAATAAATTAAAAAACATGTAAGTTTAATATAAAACTATTTTATTAATTTTTAAATAGAATTTAAAAAAATGTTTATTATTGCTGCAGAAAAAATTCAAATTATTGTACTTAAAAAAATAGTCATATTTATTCATATTGAAAAATTTACATAAAAATAAATAAATAAATATCTTTTTTTACTATGCATGGATTTTATATCATTTTTTTAAGAAATGCTATTCGTCATTCATTAAATTAATTTTATTATCTCTTAATGATTCACTTCTTGCAGATTGAAAAACATTAGTACATTAAAATTTGTTAAGAGAATCTGCTCTGATTTTTTATAGACACTGTATATATATATATATATATATATATATATATATATATATATATATATATATATATATATATATATATATAATTTAATGGATGTATGTATTGTAAATGTATTATTCTATACAACAAGTGATGTCATTGAATGAAAAAGAAATAAAAATGTTCTGTATTCAAAAATATGCGTTCCATATGCAAATTTTTCGGCTTGGTGCAATTTCATATACTGAACAAACGAGTATTTAAATTGAAGCCAACACAGAGATACTAATTCATTTTATCTTGTCAACTTTTACGTCTCATCAATATTTATATTGTTTTAAATCAGTATCAAAATTAATGATTGTTAAGTATTCAACACGGTCGAAATATTAATGAATTATGACATAGATTGTAAGTCATGACACGAATTGATATTTTAATATTTGTAACGAATGGCCATTTAAGCAATAAACTATTAGATAAATAAATTTTACAATATATAGAAAATATTTGGAAAACTAAATTTCTTCTATAAAATCATAAAATATTTTTTTATCAAAACTCAATGAAAAAATAAAAATTATAAAGTTTTCATTGAAATTTAAATAAAATAATAATTAATTGTAAAATATAAAAATAAAATAGGAATATACATATATATTATATAAAAATATACCTGAAATGACAATTTTATTTTAAAAAAATGTATTTTATTAAAAAATCATTCAATGTTCTCAAATTTAAAAATTATTTTCAATAAAACCGTTCGTAATGAAAACGTTTCCAGGAAAACATTAATTGTAAAACACTCGTTCACAATGATTTCTGCTTATTTTAATAAGGGTTTCAAGTTAAACGTTTCGAATTTCTGAAGCGCCAATCTGGTATTCTATTTGTTCAACGTCGTCGCTTCTTCTCGTTATATAATCGTTTCATACTGCCCTCGAGATCATTCTTTACTAATATTATATATATATATATATATATATATATATATATATATATATATAAAGTGTATGTGGGTAGTGTGTGTGTGAAAGGGTCGGATGTGCGGGTGGCCGTAAAGAGATTGAATAAGCCACTATTACGGTAGCTACTAGTATAACGACGTTGGTTAGTTTCGAATGTACTGAAACTCGTACGTTCTCATTCACGCGTATGCAAATCACTTATCAAATAGAGTACGGTTTCAAATTTACGCTTCTGTTATAACGAAGGGACTTGTAAAACGACATGGTGGCTATTTGTCGATAACGAAAAAGGGTGAATGCGATAGACATTTCTAGATATGTGATGTCGACTTAATTTACAGAATTATCATCAAGTGTTGAGATTAACTTGATCAGCAAACAATTAGAATATTTATACAAGATAAAAGTGTCTGACGAAATTACAAAGATCTCTTAAAATTGAGTTATTGTATCAATTAAAATTTATTAAAAGGGAAAATGGAAAGAAGGTTTTTAGTGATGACATTATGTTACAGTTAAAATTGAGTTAATGAAAGTGTTTCGAGCTTAACTTAATCATCTTAATTTATTTTGTATTTTAATAACAAATTGTTTTAATTATATAATCACATTTTAATTAAATTATATTCAATATGAAAGAAATTTAATAGATGTAAATTCTGTAAATAATTAAATCGTTTGATTTCATACTATAAGAAAAATATGATCTGAAATGATTTCCAATTGAAATTTCAAATATAAAAGAGCTTAAAACGATTAAACATTATTATACGGATTATTTCTCTACAATGTCAACATTGAAAATGATTAAACGTTCGAAATAATCTTTTCTGCGAAAAAGCTACCGAAAAGCTTAAAAATCGAATTAAATTTCATGACCTATTGGTCACTAATCCATCACTTAAAATTCTTATTATTTCGTGGTCTAATCAATTTTGAATAAGAAAAGTTTTTAATCGTAATTCGTGATCAATAATAAATTATTTCGTACACGTTTTTTTTCTCTTTATTTCATTATATCAAACTTTTGAAAGTTATTAATGGTTCAAGTATCCGCTTACAAACTATCAATAACTTTTCGTGAATTTTTCTTTTACTGGATATAAAATAAATTTCAACTTCAATAAACGTTAACGTTTTTGACACTTTGGAGTATATAAAAGTTCAATATTTGAACAAACATTTATTAATTGCTTCTAATAAATAAAGATCAAAATATATATCCGTACAAGTTAATAAATGTTCTATCAATTAATATTTATTTATAACATTTTTGATGGTACAATTAATAAATATCCAAATAAATTAAGTGATATATATTTATAAATCACATTATTTATTTCTAAGTAAAACCATTTATTTAATAATTATTTACTGAAATTCCAAAATAGATTTTGGTTCATTTTGAAAAAAATATTAAAAAACCTCTAAAGTAAATATTATCATCATTGATTATTTACAGTTTTACAGATCTATTATCAGTATTAATAATACTTGTATTCAGGAATACAATTTAATTCAGATGGTTTTTTGTTGCCTTGCTCAAAAAAAAATTAAATGGTATTAGTACGAATATATTAAGTATTTATTGGTTTTAAACTATTCTCTCTTATATTTTTTATTGACGTATTTTTTTATCAATATTTTGTATTATTAAGAGTATATAAAAAATTCCAACATTTTTAAAGTAAATCATTTATTGATATTTCAAATATGAAACATTTTTAATAAAAATATTTTTCCATGTTTCTACTATCACATCTTTCAGACAAAAAATAAACACCGAGCTAAAAGAACTTTTTGTCTTTTGAATAAATCATCAATCCATTTTCATACCTCTTCATAATTAGTGAGTTATATACTCGACAACCCATATTACATTGAAAAAAATAGGTGGAAATTAAATCCAGCAATGTGAAATAAGACTTCTTTTTGCAACTCTGATACAGTTTCCCGTATCTGAAATATAACATGCCGAATGGTTTTGTTCAGTTTTTTCGTACAATGGACCCTTTTTTTGAATCAATATTTCGTTCAGTCACCTCAACTGTTGATTGTAGCGTTTTCGTTGCCTGACCCAATTCCAACAGCTCATAATAAACAACTCTACGCATATTCCATAAGATACGCAATGTTTTCTTCTTATGGATATTTCGTTTCGGTGTTAAAGTGTAAGTTTCATCCAGACTTTCGTACTATTTTGTGAATTGAGAATTGTTGAAGTTTATGTATTTTTATAAAAAAATGTTTGATCATGACGATTTATCAATAAAAGATAAGTGTTTATTTGATTACCAATAGTATTTATGATTTTATATTGAAACAATTACCTTCTTTGGTTAACATTTAGCTTTTTTGCAAGCTCTTTTCTCGCAACGCTTTCAAATCTTCCGATTTTATTATGTAACCGCCTAAAACACTCTGTAGCTTTAAGATCGAAGTGATTTTTTTTAAATTTCCGTAACTACTCACAACATGAATTTACAACCAGAGTTATCTCTATGAATTTAACAAATGCTTTTAGCGGTTTTTCTGTAGCGGTTTTACATTGATAAAAAAATAGCGTACAGTGACGAATATGCGTCTCATTTAATTCCATTTTTAAACAATTTAAGACTTTTTTAATGTCAATGATAACGATTTGTTATGCATTAAATTTTATTCAGGCTTATCAACATTAATTATATAAGTAAATGAAAATAGAAATGTTTGTCAATACAACTTTTTTAAAAAAATAATTTATTAACTTTTAGAAATAAAATAGAATTATTAAAAAAATATTAATAATAAATTGTTTGAAAATTGTTAATCATTCTTGAAGTTAATATTGTGTCAAATCATTTGAAATAAATTTATTTCTTCTTAAAAAAAATATTATAAACATTTATCGTAAATCGTTTTCATTTTCAAAAATTGAATTTTTTTTAAAAAAAAATGTTAGAAGAAGATTCCTTGGAATAAATATATCATATGGATTTTATAGAAAAATATAAGGAAATTGTAAGAAATTAGTAATTAATTTATATGATTTTTTAAAAAAATATTTTTGAAGTAAAACGTTATAAATAAATTATCATACTTATAAACATTATAATAAAGTATTAAATTTAAATTATTTTTTTGATATTATTATTGGACAAAATATTTTTCTATATCTTTTTTTGTAATCAATATTTGAAAAATATTTAAAAACAAAATTGATAATATTCAAAAAAGTTAAAAAAATATATTAAAGATTGTCATTAATGTATATTTTAAAATCATATTCAATGACATTTTTAAAATCGAATTGCCATATTATGATATATTATAATACTTTTGTTATTCATTATCAAACTTTTTCTGTAAGTACATAATCTCAAATATTCTATTTGTTAACAATAAATCCAGTAGTAATTTGACCTAGATCTAAAAGTTCAAAATACTCCACGCCCGAATATATTATCATATATACCTTTGTTCGGTTGTAGTTCACTTTCAAACATGAGTAAGGTGAATCAATTGATATTTATCTGTTGTCTATTAGTACATACATTCTATGTTTCATTCCAATATACAAATGTAATAATTGTTTATTTTGTAACAAATTAGAAAATATCTATACATACATATCCATTATTAAATTATAAGTTAATAGTCAATATATAATTTTAATCCATTTTTTATTTTATTTATTTCAAAATTTGTTACTGTTAGTTGTCTTTAATTTTCTTCATCATAAGTTAAAATAACCTGTCCGAAATTTTGAAAAATATTTTCAGCATTTCTGTCCATTTACTGTACCATCATCTATCATACTATAAATATCTTTATTCTAACTATTTATTTGTTATATCTGTGTATGCAATAACAAATAGATAATTCGTTTATCTTCATTCCAAATACTCTTTTTAAAAAAAATATTTATTTCAATTTCTAAATTCTGATAATACATACATATCTATGTAAAAATATCAAATTGAGAACGAACAAATGTAGCACTTGATTCAAAAATGATGTAGTTTATGTTTTACGAATTTCAAAAACAAATTATTTAATTTTTCTAAGTCCCTTTTAAAAAAAAGAATTATAATATTTGTTATTTTAAATTGAGACTTATTTTTTATTAGTTAAATATTTTAATTCTGAAGCTATTTGTAGTATGTTGTAAGTTATTTGTGATATAATTTTTGAATTTCACCGCTAGTAAATCAACTGACCTGAATATTGAAAGGAGAAAATATTGTACGTTCATAAAAATGAATCATCATGTAGTCTGTGTATGTGTGTGTGTACATATATATATATATATATATATATATATATATATATAAATTAATTTTATTTTTATAAATAATTTAACAACAATTTTTATTGCACTTTACAAAAAGTAAAAATACTTGATGGAAAATATGTTTAGAGACAAACAATGAAATATTTTTTCATTTAATAAATTTGCTTACAACTCTCAAACAGGAGTATCATATTTCGAAATTGGATAAAATACTAATAGCAAAATTATATTTCCGTTGGTTCAATTATTTAATGCAAAAAAAAAATCAATTGATATTGAAGAAATGATAAATCGATTTTGTATGTGTTAGATATTAGCATTTTAAAAACATTGCGTGCTGAATATCGTTGCGTGAATCATGTGTCGAAGAACCCCATCATTAAATGATACTGTGTTTACGTGCATATCTCATTGCCATCCATTCAAGAATGGAACGAATGACGTCACCGGGAAACTAACCCCCTGGAGTTCGTACCCGTAAAGGGAATGCGCGCGCGCATACACGTTCACTCACCCACCACCCTTTCTGATGAACCACACGATGCGTGCATTTTGCAGTCTTTATCTACGACTTTCTTCACAATAGTACGTTATCGGAATTCATGTAAATGGTTATTATCTAGGTGTATCATTTATTGATCTATCCACTTCAGGAATTCATTCATTCATATCTACACTCTCAAATATATATATATATATATATATATATATATATATATATATATATATATATATATATTGTAGTATGTAAATAAGTAATGTTTATTTTTAACATGGTGTCCTTCAGAGAGATCAAACGTTTTCTTATGAAACTCAATATCGAACGCACAGAGATCAAAAGACTCTGAAAACAAATCATAGGGTGTCCACTAGAAAATTTCGTCGACGTCATTTAATATTTTCGCCGAGTTCTCTTTTTTATCTAAATAAGGTCGTGCCACTTTGAAGTTTTTCATTCTCGCCATGTCAGAAAATTTATCAACGAAGAAAAATCGCTCACACTTACATATATGAAGGAGATCTGATCGCTTTTTTGCAGAACGTGCGTACGCTATTATCTTTTATAGTTATTTTCTGAAGGATATACGAATCTTAAGATTTCGTCTTTTCTGACATTGATGTATTGATAAAAATACTTAAACGCATACGTACGCATGTACAAACACACACTATTATGTGTACACACACACACACACACATATAGAATGACCCAAATGAGAATGAAGATTTAGATACACATTTACATATTACATCCTTTAGTCTCATTTGAGCCATCCTAAATATATGTATATATATATATATATATATGTGTGTGTGTGTGTGTGTGTGTGTGTGTGTGTGTTTATATAAATTTATTTAATGGTATTGAAATATAAATTTTCAATATTATAATAAATTACAAATGACATGATTAATGTTATATAATATTATGTTAAAAAAATTCTAGTTTATTTTGGTCTTTTCTGAAATTATATTTATTTTAATAATTGAAACGAAAAAAATATTTTTTCGAAATTAGGTTTGGTAATTATAAATACACTGACGCACATAAGTCGTGGCACACGTGGGTAACTTAAGCAATTTATTGATATAATTCAATGAAGTCGTTAAATTAAAAAAATATATATTTAATTGAAAACAAATATAATGAATATTATATAATGAATAAATTTAATGAATATTATGTTTATTTTTAATTAAATATTTTTTTAAAAAAATTAACGACTTCATTGAATTATATCAATAAATTGCTTATGTTATCATGTGTGCCATGACTTATGTGCGTCAGTGTATATATTCCTTACTTTCTATTTTATAAAGGGTTAAACATAATTCTAACATAAACAGTTAAACTCAATTCTATAAACAATTAAAAATGATTTTTAAGTTGGAAAATTTACATCGATTAAAGATAAACCAAATATAAATCCTGTAAATTAATACAAATATTTATATATATATATATATATATATATATATATATATATATATATATATATATTTGTACCATATTCCGTTCAACTTACTAATTACAATTTTTCAATATATTTTACATTTCTTGATGAAATGTATATTATCGAATGATATTTATATTCGAATATAATTTGATTTAGTCTGACCAAACGTTTTTTGTTCCTAAAATTTAAACTAAGTGGATTACATAGCATATTTTTTTTATTTAAGTATTGTTATCGTATTTTTTGTCACTTGCGTAACACATGTGTCTTTCGAATAATGGAAAATACGAAATCGCAGTCTTATTCTTTCTTAAATATGACAATATCACTATTGAAGTATATGCAATGAATCAAAATAAGCAATAAATAATAATTAAAAATGCTGATAAAAATGTAACATTTATTATTAATTATAGTAATTTATTTGTAAAATTTAAATTTTCTATTTGATTCATTATGTTTTTAATTTCTTTAAGGGGTTATACGTAGTTGCGAGGCGCAAAAACGACGTTTTTTTAGGAATTTTTTTAGAAACAGTATTTATTTTGCAATTACAAATTATGGTTATTTGAATAGATCCTACTTTGAAGAATAAAATAACATGTCGATCATAAAAAAATATTGAAGTGCACCGCTCCTGCAGACGATGTCCCGAACGACCTCCAAAAAAAGGCGCTTGGCGGTGATCTCCATATCGGCGGTTTGGATTATCCGAAATCAAAAAATATGGTCAATTCTTTTAAAGGATAGATTATTGCAGGTATTGAACGAAGAAATAATAAAAATTTTCATTTTTGACAAAATGGCGTCTACTTGAAAAAAATTTTTCGTTTTTTACTAAAATTTTCGCTCCAAATTGTTTAAAAAAATAGTAATAATTTTTGTAAGCCTTATTCCTTCGTTCAATACCTGAGGAATATATTTGAGAAGATTGTGTGAAAATTTGAGACCGATCGGTTCAGCCATTTCTGAGATATCGAGATCACCGACTATGAAAACACCGTTTTGAGATAAACGCGTTTGAAGTTTCGGAAGTAGTTTACACATAGTTAAAAAAAATTTTTTTTAACTTACATGGTATAATAAATATTTATCGGATTTACTTTAAATTTTCAGAGAATATACTCAAATATATGTGCATTCCAAAAATGCAAAAAAAAAATCGATTTTTTGAAATTTCTAACTGCGTATTACCCCTTAATGTAGTTAGAGTTTTGCAAATTTTAAAAGTAATATTAGGTATTTTTCCAAAATTACTGAATCAAATATGAAAATATATTTAGTTATTGTGGTATTAACTCATTTATAAAAATAAATTTAATGGTAGTACTCAGCCATAAAAGAATTTTATTTAACAATAGTTATGTTTTTACTTACAGCTTATTTCAATAATTGTATTTAATTTTAATGTTTTCAAAAATCGTTATATGAAACCTTAAGCGACAACTATAGAATATCTATTCTATGTTATATAGAAAAGGAAAGTTCCCTTTTTCCATATCAAGTATATCGTTCGTATTGAAACTTCGTAGGAAAACAATGTTATCGCGTGAACAGTATAAGCTTTTCAAATCGCACACAGATTACATAAAACTAGGACGCCGTATCAAAGCGGCGCTCCAATTTTCAACGAAGCGAGCAAACAGACAGACGAACGAATGAACAAAACAAATGTACTTCCTGATGAATTACATTGCTGATAAAAGTATTACAATCGTATCACTGTCGTCAAACGACGCGTTTTACTTATTATTGCTATTGTTCGGTTCTTTTATGGAAAGCGTCGAGGGTTCGATTCAAATCAGATGACTTGGAAAGATTAGACATCAAGGTCATTCTTATATATATATATATATATATATATATATATTTATAGAGTGATACGCATATCGGAAAATATATCTATGTTTTTTCATCATTGTTATTACTATTATTATTTGCTATTTTGTAAATGATACATTTGATGGATGGGTATATATGACGTGCAACTAAAAGCGACGTCGTTCAGAAAGTTACCTTTTTCCTTGATTGGTGTCAATATCACTGAAGGTTATGACATTGACTGGAATCGATCTGATATTATGTAGGTTGACAAATTATATCATTAAAAATATATTGACTTTAGTGTTAATTTCGTGTCTTCGGTGTGTCATCTGTTTGTTGCGAAGGTTTTTATATTTGTCTTTAATGGCACTGATGTTTACAAAAATGTGCCATTAAACAGAATGACTATATATAAATATATTTCTTTATTATATATATATATATATATATATATACCTGAGTCTATTTTTATGCGGTAGATACGTTCTGCAGAAAACCGAATTAAAAAAATCGCACAAAAAAGACTTAATTTACATTGAAAAATTTGGGATACGTTCCGTAATTTTCAAAAACAGCATAAACCAAAGTTACAAAGTGAAATTACTCAAAAGTTAAATAAAGAATGCTTAAAAAAATTTCAAATATCTGCAAAAAATTGTTACAAAACAAAGCTTTTTACTTTATTTTTAATTAACTATTTAATTTTATTCAAAGCAATATGTTTATATGTGTAATTTATTTTAGAATTTTTCATACATATTTTAATCATCATCGCAATAATAGCTGCACTGTTTAGAATAAAAAAAAAGTAAAAGGAAAGTAAATAGCTGCACTGTTTTCAAGACATGTAGTCCAAGCCTTTTTCCAACAGTCATTTAAAGTGTGTTGTTTTATTCGAGTAATAGCAAATGCGACATGATTTATAAAGTCAAAGATTGAAAAATTTTTCCAAGCGTTAGTTACTGCTATTGACTCATTTTCTAGTTTATTCAATATAAATTGAAAAGTGCGTTTAACGTAATATTGTTAAAAGTTGCAATTAGACCTTGATCTAATGGCTGATTAATGCTTGTTGCATTGGATGGAAAAACATCATCTTTACATTTGGATGTTCTAAACATAGATGACCTGGTGTGTTGTTAACAAGTAATAAAATTTTGAAATCGAGACCTTTTTGCTTCATATACGTTTTTTTTCATCAGCATTAAATATTCGGTGTGAACAATATCCACCATCTTTAATCATTTTGGCTAACTCTTCTGGAAAATTTTTGACAGCTTCTTCATCTACCGATGCAACCGTGCCCGTAATCTTCACGTTATGCTGTGCATTCCTTTTTAAAAACCCGGTTAACCATCCTTTGCTAGCCGAAAATTCCTTATCAATTTGAGAAGTGGAAGTAAATAGCTCTGATTCTTTCATTTGTTCATAAAACTGAAGAACTTTTCGTTAAATTAAATAACTGCTTAAAAAAATTCGTATAAAAAGATACTAAAAAGAAATATGAATAGCATAACTTCAAAATCGCATTAAAATAATCCGCACAAAAACAGACCAGCTGTATTTATATATTACTATTATTAGTCCATTGTTGAATAAAGCCCGCTTGGAAAATTAATTTTGTTTTGTAGTTCAAATAGTCTATCGCTTCTCTCTTACACAAATTTCCAATAAAATTCTTAATATTTATAAATCAATTATTTATCGATTTAACTGGTAAATATATGGCCATTTAAATGTGACTCCTAGATTTATGTTTCATTAAAAAGAAATAAAGGAAACTATACACATGTTTCCCTATACACATGTTTCTTTTTAATAAAACACAAATCTAGGCGTCATATTTGGATTACCTTATATAATAATGAATTTGTGAAAAAAATTATTGATTTTTTTACACATTATTAATTTCTATTTTGAAAATACTGAATTAAAAACTATTTTTTAATAATAGATAATAAAAGATTAAAATAGACATTGAAAATATGTAAAATACAATTTAAATATTGCTTTATTTTACAAGTGTAATTAGCATATTCTATTTCATTAACGATAAATAATAATTTCTAATTTTTATTAAAATTTAACTTCAAGTTATTTAAAATTATTCCTTGATGTAAATTTAATTATTTTTTTATTCATTAAGTATTACATATACATACATACATTCATAAATATATGTATATATGGTAGCCTAAATGAGACTGAAGGATTTAATCATACATTTACTTGTTTACTATCATTTACTATTCTGCACTCTCATTTTGGTCGCCTATATAAATGTACACATATACATATATATCTACAATATTTGTTTATAATTTATTAATTTCCGTTTTAAACGTTTAACCGCCCATTCAGATATCTAAACAAAATACAAAAGCGACAAAAAATATTTCAATATTAATAAATAATATTTATTTGAACATTATTTCTCTTGTTGAATGTTTTATCTGATATTGTATGTTTGTTTTAATAATAACATTTCATACATCAATTATGGTCATTTCCTAACACACCTACGCATTCTTATATTACATATAAATATGCATAACATTCCCACATAAACATTATTTATGTATATATATATATATATATATATATATATATATATATATATATATAAATTTAAGTTTCCAATCAAGTATCTCTCATCACAGCCTCTAATTGAATTAACTTGTTCAAGTAGTGCTGTTTTTTGTAGAAAAAAAGAATGTTTTGCAAGTAACTGCTCGTTTTTTCAACTACTTTATCCAAGCATGGGTCATAAAACGTATGACCAATCTTCACATATGTTGTATACACACATACTCATATAAATTGTATATGTTTATGTACATATAAATGTGTGTGTGTGTGTATGATTTAACCATATGCGATACGAAAAAAATTTCCGAAGTAATTCTGTTAAAACTGTCATCAGAGAGCAGAAGCAAAACTAATTACTGAAAACCACAATGTCATATTATTGTGTATACATCAGTATTATAGCGTTCGCCCTTCACATTGCATTAATACTTGGAGCATTTATATAATGTAATCATATTACGGGATCTATTTTCGGTATCGTATCGAGTGCCTTCACGCTTTTACTTGTTGTGTTGGTATAGATTGTAATTATATAGTAATTAGTTTGAAATGTTAATGACTAAGTTGTATTATGTTGTTCTGTTTGAGGAATATTCGAATAGTGACCGTCTGGTGCATATTTAATTATCTATACGACTTTTTTTAATTATGAAGATATTTCTAGATAGCTTTTTATTTCGTTAATTTATTAAATATAGTCATGGAAATGTAAATTGAATTAAAAATTAAAAATATTGGTTTGATATGAAACAAGAAATTGCGTTTTATTTAATTTGTTTTCAACAAAGTAATAATTGTTAATCATTTCTAATATTTTTATTTTAGTTTTTATATATATATATATATAATTTACAATTTTTATTAAAATTTATACTTCAAGTTATTTAAAATTGTTCCTTGATGTAAATGTAATTATTTTTCTATTCATTAAGTATTATGTATATATACATATATTCATAAATATATGTTTATAGGGTGGCCTAAATGAGATTGAAGGATTTAATCATACATTTACTTACTTACTATCATTTACTATTCTGCGCTCTCATTTGAGTCGCCTATATAAATGTACACATATATGTCTACAATATTTGTTTATAATTTATTAATTTCCGTTTTAAACGTTTAACCGCCCATTCAGATATCTAAACAATATACAAAAGCGACAAAAATATTTCAATATCAATAAATATTATTTATTTGAACATTATTTCTCTTGTTGAATATATATATATATATATATATATATATATATATATATATATATATATATATATATATAACATGAGCTACGTTTTTTGAAAGTGGTATAAGTCCATTTTTTCATATATTGAGATATTTAAGGGTTTGCATTTGAGTTAATTTAAAAATATTGGCCAACTTTAATCAATTCGAGTGATGTTTTTTACACTATACACCTTTTAAATTTTATTATGAAATAATAATTACTAACATTATTTTACAAAATAAACGATTTTTTAGCTCCATATGGACTTATACCACTTTCAAAAATAACATATTACAAGAAGTAAAAACAAGAGCAAATTTAAGTCCATATTTTTATAGACATAAGCTTTACTGAAATGGATTTTTATGTAAAAAAGTAATAGTTAAAATGAAGACATTTAAATACACGAATAACTAAGTTTATTAAGAGTTTATTTCAGTTATATTAAAAATATAAAAATGAAAATTACTTCGTTAAGATCTTTAAATAAAAAAAAGATATTTTAAACTTAGTTTTCTTTTACACTTAGCATATTGAAATATTTATGGTGAATAGGTGGTATATAAGGTAATAAACTTATCATATCGTTATATTTCTCTCTTGTTATGCTCCTTGAAGTTTTATAAAGCGGTAACATATTAATTTTTCTGAGGTTTTTGTTGTCTTCCCTTTTTTGTAATAAAAAAGTAATTGTTTTAAATGGAGCATTTTCTTCCATACTAATTTTATAAAACATTTTGTGAGGTTCATTCCTTTTGAACCTCATCCAACATATTTTAAGCCAGTTTACAATTTCTCCGTCCGTATTTTTTTTTCTGTTTGATATTGCCTCTTCTAGAGATTTGGTCGAGACAAAGTCTTCTCTTTTTGATTTCATACAAAAATGAAGCTGTTTTTTTCGGCAAGCCTTTATTGCATCATAATAATCTGCTAACGAGCAGCGTGCACTGAAGTAGCAATAATCAATAATAATTCCAATAAGAAAGTTGTTTTCATTATAATTATTAGGATGGACTTATTCCACTTTCAAAAGAAATATTTGTGCGATAGCATTGTACAGCAAAACTGTTTTTGTTTATTTTATATCAAAATAGAACTCTATTGAAATTGTGATTGTAACTATAAAGAGAAGGTGTCTATAGCTCATTAAAATTACTATGTTAAGTTAGTTTTTTTCAAAAAGTGGACTTATACCACTTTCAAAAAAAGCTGAACTCATATATATATATATATATATATATATATATATATATATATATATATATATATAATTTTCGATTGATTTTAAATTGTTTTTTTAATTTTTTGCAATAGTTAACATCAAAGAAACAAAATGAATCGTAAATTGATATTAAAAAAATGTTACATACTAGACTGAACTTAATTAAAATATTATTTTGATATTTTTTATTTCATAAATTATAATATTTTCATTTTTAATATTAATATTAAATTATGAATAATTAATATAAGTAAGATTCATATTAAACATGAAAAAAAAACAAATATGAAAAAAATTATAATAAAATGTGCATATTTGAGCAAAACACGTTGATAAATATTAGATTTAATACAAGTAACGATTCATCTTCCTTAATGTTTTTAAAGATTTAATTTGATTCTAAATAATGAAAAAAAACCCGCCTGTTTTCCAACTAGTAATGCTGAAATATAATAAATTAGTTTTTAAAAAAGAAACATAGACAATTTTTCTTTGATAAAAAATAGTACTACTTCTATTATCTACTTGTGTATTTCCATATGCATATCTGTATATAAGCATTTTTTTTAATTCTATCAGTAGACGTATTGCATATTTTAAAACGCCATAAGAATGTAAAAATTGTACTTTCCATTTCCCAAATTAGTGTTGTGGAATAAACCCGCATCCCGAGTAAAAAGGAAGTGAATATTGAAGTCTACGTATTTGTTTACCACAAAACATGATTAAAGCTTTATCTTCATTACGGAATTTTTTATTCAGACGCGTCTGTTATGTTGTTTTATTTTTTTGAATTTTATTCCTTTAATAAAATTATATCTATACACATATACATGTATATATATATATATATATATATATATATATATATATATATATATATATATATATATATATATATATATATATATATATATATATATATATGTATATATTTATATTAAGTGCATACAGATTTAATGCGTTTATAATTTGCACGTTCCACAATACTAATTTAAAATAATTTATAACCATGTTCAGCAGAGAATAACTTCTAATTTCTGTCAATAAATCCCTTTTTAGATGAAGGGTGCGTTCTTGAACGCAGGAAATAAATAATTTCTTAAGAATTAAAATACAAGAGGGGAACTTATATACAATCCGTTACTGTTTCATTTGAATTTTTTAATATAAAACAGAACATTTTAATTAAAACCCTGAAAATAGTTTAATTTCAAAAAATGAACATTTTTTTTATTTTAACTCGCGCATTGTCTTTAATATTTTTTTACATAATATTACATGAAGAAAAAGTGTAAACATTTTTTTACAAAAAGCATTACCTTATTTTTTATATTATAAAGAAATTACTTGATAATAAAGTGAATAAAGTTTTTGTTGAATCAACACAAGTAAAAGTTTAATATATATATATATATATATATTTAAGAAGAAACACTAGAGAGAAAATATTTAGATTTATATATATATATGTTAATGTGTGTTTTCGTATATGTAACAGGCTCTATATAAAAGCAAAGAGTAAAAGTTTCTGGATGTTGTAAAATTATCTTGGCTGCTCGACAAAATTGCTATGTACAATACTCGGATGAATAATTTAATATCTAGTAAAATATACACGTGTAAAACAGAGGGTGAGTTATGAGGGTTCTATATTTTATGTGCATTTTAAGACGAATGTTTTATGTACTGTAACATTTTACATGATGAAATACAGAATCACAGTTAATGTATTGTGCAATAAACACGTGCACATATATCCATTTTACTTCTAACTTGTTTATATATATATATATATATATATATATATATATATATATATATATATATATATATATTTCATTTTATATGCTTACTTACTCTTCTAGATCATAGTTTTATAGAGACGTTTCTATTTATAGTTTTTCTCGCATTTACATCGTTGTACAGAAATAAATATCTACATGGAATGTACTCAATGTATCGAAAGGGTGAAATTGACTAAGATAAGTGGATTACATTTTCGGTACTCGTAGTAAAGTCAAATTATCTTTTAAAATCAATTTATATGCTAAACTTTGTATTAAAAATTGTTTAAATTTAAATTCGAAGACAATATTAAAATTTAGTTTATTTTTAAAAAAAAGAATTTATAGAAATCTAATTAGGTATCAATTTTATATATATATATATATATATATATATATAAATAATAATAATAATAATAATAATGATAATAATAAAGGAAATCATAGTTTAAGTTGGTATTCTTCATTTAAAATATAAATGCTAGTTTTTTACTTATTAATAACTAAATTTAAATGTGAAGTTTTGTCTATCGTGAGAATTGTTCCAGTTCAGTTAGCCCTTTTTCATCTCTAGTATTGTTTTAGAATACATTCACGCACACACCTTACTTCCTTTCATATCTGACAGTTGTATAGAGTGGTCTAAATGAAACTAAAGGATAGTAAAGAATATTAAATGATAGTACGCAAGTATATAAACATCTAAACCATTCAGTTTCATTTGAACCATCTTATATAGTGTTTTAAGCGTGATAGAACTTTAAATTGAATCTCTATCGAAAGTTATATCTAACCTAAAACATCCAACATAAGTGATTTGAATTGAATATACAAATTGATTATAATTTTTCCTTCCTAAATTTTATTTTCCTGTTTCATAAAAACCACATTTTTGAAAACCGCATTTTTAAAAACCAATACTTAAATCATATTTTAATCAAACAACTTATTTATTTTTCATTTAGAGTTCTTAATAGTGATATTAAGAAGAAAAAAAAATATAAAATTGTAAATAATAGTATTTTCATTCATTTTTTCCTAGTTTTTAGCATTACTCTAAAAATATATTTTTTTTATTCAGAATACAAATAGTTAAAATAATGTAAATAAAAAGTTTTGTATACGAATAAATTAACTGTTTTTATAATAAAATATAAAGATTTTTTTACAAAAATCTATATAATATATATTTATAATTTAGTTTCTTATATGTTTACAATTATATGATTCAAATATGATTCATTATACTTTATCTCATATTTCTATACATATATCATATAATGATTCAAAGATCTTGAATAACACACACACACATTATATATATATATATATATATATATATATATATGTATATATAATATGTTTAGTTCTTATTAAAAAAATATAGGAAATCAAAGTAATCAATTTTAAAAATTTTTGAACGTAATAGTATAATATACTACTATTAGTTATTATTTTTTTTATCTTCGCATCGTTATAAATCATAAAAACAGGTGTTAAAATTCGAACAGTTAATGAACACTAGTTTGTTTTCTTTTCTTTAGATTTTTTTATGAAATTAATTTATGAGATGTCTTAAACAAATATATATATTTCAAATAGGTAATAAAATATACATCACAGATTTATTTATTACTTAATACTTTGATAAATTCAATTTATGAAATAGCAATTATTATGGAATATCCTGTACGTTTTTAAACAAGTCATTGAAAAAATGTAAATATTTTGTGAAAAATCAGATATGAAATATTTATTGAAGAATATATAATATTTTTTATATCCTTAATGAATTTCTTGTATAAAAGAATGATTATAAAATATAATGAATATTTTTAATGAGATTCATTGCAAAAAGTAATTAAAAATTCATAAAAAACTCACATATGAACAAATATTTATTGTTCCTTTGAAAATATGTATTATACATTACTTTAAAACCGAGCATATGAAATACTAACGTTTTACAATTATCTTCTTTAAATGTGTATATAAATAAAATGAGAATTTTGTCTTTAAAATAGATTGAGATGATGAGTAATTTTTCCAAGTATTAAGTATTTAATATGGGTGTATCAGTAGACATATAATAAACATTTATGTTTATTAAATTTTGTAAATAAATACTGAAACATTCTTGGTGGCTTATTATAATATAATTATTTTTCAAAGTTCATTATTTATTTATATTAAACTATTTTATTAATACCACTAACATCTTCAATAATATTTTCTTCTACATCATATAACAGTCAAGCATGTGAAATAGATTTTAAATTTTTAAACATCCTTATACAATTTAATATAAAATTGTTGTGTCTAATGATTTTGGTAATGCAAAATATCATTACATTGTGATTTATTTGCATTTCTTGTTTATTAGTATAGATTTTACAAAAGTGGTTTTTATGTTATGGTTAAAACATAAAAAAAAACTGTGATTTTTCTCATTTTTTTAAAAAAATTGAGTACGAGTGGTTATAAAAACTTAATTTAACCATTGCTATTTGATGAAATATAAATACCTGTATGTGGTATGAACATTTTTGATGAAAATCTATAAAAACAAATATTTTATTGTATTGAAAAGGATACATATATCTGGTCCCTTCCATAACGAACTCGAAGATTTTTGTTGATTCCCTGCTCGTCGATGTCCGAAATGATAGTCATATCCGGAACGCCTGCTTCCGGACGACATGCTGAAAAATAGAAAACAGTTTTAATTAATTCTATATTCAATCAATAATCAAAATTATTTGAAAGTTCTACAAATATCAAAACCAGTTTTAACAAATAAGATAACTTATCTGATAATAAATTTTTATTCCTGTTATTAGCGAAGATAATAAAACAATACGTTTAGAATTTTGTAAACTAAAGTTTATTTATTTATTAATATTGATGTATCAACAAAAGAGAATGACAAAGTTAAATATATCTAAACACAAAACCACAGTAACTTTCTATTCGTCCTAATATAAAATTTATTACTGTTTGGATTTTGTTTGACAACGTTGTATAAAATGCAATACTCGACGTTGTGGTTACAGAAACACGTCCGAGTATTGAATTATTGATCAGATTTATATAGAAATCAAAATATTTTCAAAGGTAAACAGTGACATTACAAATAAAAATTTGTACGAAATGAAGTAAGTTTAATAAAAAAATAATAATTGAAATTGGAATAGGTAAACGAAAAAATTTTTCTAATAAAATTTAATTATTGTTTTATAAAAATTCAAAGACCTTTTTAAATTATTTTGAAGTTTTTTTGTTGGAAGTCCACAAAATTCTTCACTATGAATTGCAACAAATACTTCCATGTGTGAATCATTAAATTAAATAGTTTTTTGTTAATGATTTAAAAACTTATGTAGTCAATGCTGAAAATATTTACAATTATATATATATATATATATATATATATATATATATATATATATATATATATATTAGTAAAAAATATGCTACCGATGCAGTAACGTAGTAGAACATATCTAAGTATAAAATTGAGGAGAAAAATGTTCTTTAGGGTGCGATTGTGCTTTGAATAACTGATTTGTATATCGTTGAAAGCAAAAAATGAATATATTCTGAAGGGGAAACGTAGAGGAATCAATCGGATGAATGATAGATTTTTTGACTTCTGTTATTGAGTTTTTCAAATCACTCAACTATTGTATAATAATTTTCCAACTGTTGCTTTTTGACTCATATATATTAAATTTTATGAGATAAAATTGTATATTAATCAATAAAAAAATTACATCATTAAATCAATATACTTCAATAAACATATTATCAAATATTAATGTTAATCTGAAAAAACTTTATACAGTTATTTATCGTTTGTGTAAGCATGTATGTGCCAATTATTTATGTTATTATTTTTTGTCGGTGTATTAATTATTTATTTAATCACGACGGAAATACTTAATAAAATCATTACTGATATTGGAAACTTATTAATTATACATTGCTTTCATACTTGAAAAATGTATACCTTTGATATTTATTTGTATACTAAATAAATAAAATATTTTTTTTATAAAAAATATAATCATATTTGTCATTAGCATTGTTCTTTCTAGCGTAAAGAAATATTGAAATTCTTTGATATTCAAACATTATATTTCGTGTTGAGTGATAGTTTAGTTTTCTAAATCTTAATAGTTATTATTGATTTTTACACATTCTACCATAGTTAAATTATTTTTCTTACATGAAATCGATAGTGTTTAAAAATTACTATCCCTTTTGCTGATCCTTCTTTCAAATAAAATTAAAATAAAATCATACAAAATTAGAAATCAATGTAACAATAAATTCTTATATTATTTTCTGAATTATAAATAAAAATATGGGCTTTTTAAATCATTCATGCAATTTTTTTTTTATTTTAAAAATAGCTGATATTAAAAACAACTAAATATATTCTATATAAAATTAAACAAATTATCGAATTATAAAAATAAATTTTATATTGCATTTTTAAATTTTCATGAAAAACCGATTTTGTAGATATTTTATTTATCATTATATATATATATATATATATATATATATATATATATATATATATATAATTCATTGCAAAAATATATCTTGCTTGTTATGTTCTGTTTTGGTACTTGTGTCAGTTTCAGATACTTTTTCAAGTGTTTTCAAGTTATAATTTCTTTCTTTTCTTTTTTTCTTCTTTATATATATATATATATATATATATATATATATATATATATATATATATATATATATAAACTGAGAAGAGTAAGGCAATTGTTACAGACAGTAGTTCATATTTTCTAATAATTTAATATGTTAAGTTAAATATTTTCCTATGTTCAAGAAATAAATTATTATTTTTTACAAATAAGCATTTCTTAGAAACTCATTCTTATTTGAAAATAAAAAAATGTTTGTTGGGTTTAATCTTACTCCAGTCATAATGGTATTCTATAACAGCATACATCAATTTTACTTAAATTAAAATTGTTACGGTAGATTTAATTAAAAACTTTATTAGTACTTAAATTATTTAAAAATTATAGTTTCATATTCACTAAAATCAATATGAGATCCATGTACTTTTTTATATATATTTTTTTAAAAATTGTATACATCTATAACCCAGATACTCTATTTAATTTTTTTAATCGTTATTAATTCTTCAAAAGTTTGATGGAAAGTTGTTTGTTCAGAGGTATTTTTTTCAGTAGGAGTTCATTATTTAGAGTACGTATAAATATACTAAATTTTTATTGTATTAGTTTAATATATCGAACGGGTACACTATTTGATGGTTCGGATATATATATATATATATATAATATATTTTTCTTTGTTAACGTAATCAAAAATTTGTTTTCTAGTTTCCCTCATTTCTCCATATATTTTCAAGTTCATTTTTTCATTCGCATTCATTATTTATTCCTAGAGTTCTCTTTCTCTTTTTACAAAATATTTCTATTCCAAATATTTCTGAATAAAATCTAGACTAACAAAAAAATAATTAATTTTATTTTTCGTATTCCAACAAATATTTTTTTTACTTTATTGAATGCTTTTAAATTATATATTTTTAAAATCTGATTTTTGTTTCCTCTATATACATATCCCTTTATTTCTAGTCACTTCATAGTTTATTATTCCAAAGTTGCTATTTAATTTTCATATAGCAGAATATAAACGATAAAAAGATCGTACAATTTCATTTAAATATTTTAATAAATATTTTTCTGATCAGTGAGTAGTAACTAAAAATTTCTACATTTCTTTCTAAAAATTATTAGTCATTTTTCTTCTCTTACTCTTATCTTTATTAATATTTTATTTGACTTTGGGTGGGAATTAAATATAAATAATGTTGTAGTCTGAAATTAAAAATTTTTGGAATATTTGAAAATTTCTTGTAAGTAATTTGATAATCCTCAATTTTTGTACGTCCATAGTCTGCCTAATTTTTCTAAATGGTAGCTAAGCTCCTATTATATGTGATTCTAGGTTTTAATCTCATACTACATCTATTGTAATATTCTATTTACACACACACACACACACACATACATATATATATATATATATATATATTTCTTTATAAAGAGAGAGTGAGAGTGTTTTTAAACGTGATAGAAATTAACACTGAAATCAATTTAAATTTCTATCACACTTAAAAAACATTATATATGTATATATATATATATATATATATATATATATATATATATATATATATATGTCTTTAGCTGAGTATTAACACTTACTGTTTATTATGAAACATGCATAGGTTTTTTGAAATTCTTAATAATTGAGTACTATTAAAATATTTTTTTTCTTTAAGAACAACTTTTACGATTCGAAAAAAAATAATATATGTGTAAATTTCTGTTACATTTATTTTTATTTATATGTACTTATCGGTACAACACGAACAAAAATAGAGATTCGTGTGTAACGTTCTGTATATTAATAGTACGTTTGGCGAGGTTTGACTACAACTAGCCTATAATTTAAATTTAATATTGTAGTATTATGAAATATAATAGTAAATAAATAATATTAATCGACATAACTATTAATAAAAGCTGATGCGGTATTTGGAAAGGGCCAGTAAAATACAAAAGCTCTGTGGAGACGCATTGCGCGAAAAATCCGATCCATATTTCCAACCACCTCTCGGTGCGGTATTGCATCCACCGTCAACCGATGTAAGCGAAATGTGAGGTCTACGACCCTTTGTCACAAGCGCACAGAGTCGATCGATTTTCATCTCTCTTTTACACATAACTCTATTTCTTGTTTCTCGTGCACTCTTTATCTCTTCAGTAGTGCATTGTTGACCGAGTATAAAGGTATATTTATCTTCTCGTATGTTATATATGCATACACACACACACATATATATATATATATATATATATATATATATATACACATGTGTTTGTGTTTATTCATAGAGTATAAAATCTGTGCGTGTGTCTGTAAGGCTGTTATTGTTGCATGATCGGATATATTCTGCACATAATATCCAAGCACTCCCTTTCGTTCAACTAAAATGTAGGTTACTGAAGCACACATATCCACTCATGTCTACAGCGTGAAATACATTTTTAAATCTGCATACAGAGACACAAGCTTTTCGCATTTTGTTCATAAATTATGTTTGTTTATTGACCTGTTTATATATTTTTTATTGCAATTCAGGTGTGTAATCATTTTTTTTAATGTAATTTTTTTCCCACAATGTTTGTATACACATTTTAAAAAAGTTGTTTGTTATGTTACTATCTTTCATTTATTTAAAAAAATAAATGTCGTTTAAATAAAATCATATATAGATTTAAAATATGAAGTTACTTGTATTTGATTAACTCTGTCAATACCATTTGAACATTGATATTTACCTAGATATATATATATATATATATATATATATATATATATATATATATATATATATGTATATGTGCGTGGGTTTCTGATATTCACTTATATTAAAAGTTTTGATTTTTAATAAAGGTACTTAGTGATCATTGATTAATGTGTATTTATTTATTTGGATACTGTAATTCGAATTTTAAAATATAGTATTTTCTAAATCAATTATTTTTTTACATCTTTCATTAATAAATAGATAATTTTTCTAATATATACTTCTGAAAAAGACCACATTCCACAATTTTCTATAATTATATTTACAAAACTTAGATTTGTTAAAAATTAAAACTATAAAATTTTTAAATACATGGTTAATTGTATTATTTTTCTGATTACATTTGAATTTACTAGAAACACTTGCTTTGTATTTTTTTAAAAAAAATATTTACATAGAAATCATTTTATAAAATCTTATTACATTTCAAATAATACAAAATAACAACCATGAAATTACAAAAAGTTACATTTTACTGAACGAAAAGTTTTCTTATTTCAACGAAAAGTTTTATAAAACTTTTTAAAAAATCGTATTTGACGATAACCACAAATGAATAACTCATTTCTATGCTATAATATTCCATATAAGTTTTCAATAATCACTTCTTATTCACTTTATTCTCTGATATGCATTCTGGCTGTCATTTCATTAATATCATAAAATATTTTATGATTTCATAATATAGTAAAATATTTATCAACAAATAAAATTAAAAATAAGTGATTATTTATCATTTATAAACATTATTGTTTGAATGAATCGATGAGCTTAGTAATGAATAAATCGTGATATATTTGACTTATTTAAAAAATATTTTTTTTGTTGTTTAAAATCTATAATTAATTTCAAATTCTTATAATATATAGAACATACGACTCTTTTAGTTAATAATATTAATTCTTTTTTTAAATACAATAAATCGACCAAAAAAATATTATTACTTTGAAAATTTATTACAAATAGAAGAAAAATCGTTTCTATGTAATTAATAAATTTCTATGTAATAAACATCCCTCTCAGAGTACTTAATTCATCTCAAATGATTTAAAAACAGTTTTACTTTTAAACCTTTAAAGATCTTGAAAAAATATTTCATTCTTTCTATATATACTGTTGCAAAATTGGCTTAATAAATGTTTGTATACATTCGAAAAAAATTGTTATCTCTTTAAAAAAGTATCTAATCAATAAAATACTTTGAAAAGATGACAACACCTCCGGGACTATGCCAACATCAATAAATTTCATTTGCTACTATTCATCAGGTGACCTGATAGATAATATACTATAGCGTTAATCATTAGCTGCAGGTGTTCGTGTAGGAGATTCTAATAAAACAGGTAACAGGAAATTGGGCGACTGCTAAGAGACGCCGCGGCGCAATCAATTTACTCGATGCCTACGCCCAATGGGAATCACACCGCACTGCTTGTGGAAGTGCGTATAGATGTAAAGACGGTCGACGACGATCACGCCACAAAATATGTCGTTAGAGTCTTGAGAAGATTTTTCTTTAACTGTTGTACATTATTGGATCGTTTAATTCAAGATAAATTATCGGTTTAGCAAAAAGTTGTTTCGAATGAATAATACATTTTACAATAAATTGTATTTCTTTCTTTTAAAAAAAGTTAATTTATTAAATTTTTATTATCATCAACGCAGGTTTATTAGATATTTATGTGTCATGTCTTTCGTCTTAAATTTGATAAATTTAAATTATTTCCATTTTTATAAACTCATTTAGTGTACATACTTTTTTTAAGTCTTAAACTCACTATCGATTTAGCATTGTGACTAATTCACTTTTACTTTATTAAAAAGTTCAATAATCACTTATTGTTTTAACTGTCCTCTTTACTTGTTAATTCACGTTTCAATACCCATGCTTTTATCACCGAAGAGCAGTATTTAAAAATTGTATAATACAATGGTCTAATGATGTTGAAATGACGATTAAAATTGATTTTAATAAATAAAAAGAACAATAAGTAATAGTAAAAGACTTTTATGAAATTTTGTAATTAATTTCATTTAGTATTTTATTGAAAATAATTTCACTATAAATCATTAACTAAATTTTAGAATTTGCTACTTCCTTAAAATTGAATTATTTTTTTTAAAAAAAATAAAACTATTAAATTACTATTATTTATAAATCATAATTACATTTAATAAATGTTTTTTTAAAAAAATCAATTCTAATTAAATTTTTATTTCTTAGTTTATAAATAAACTTTTTTTGATTGAATTTGACTTTGACATATATTTTGGAATTTTGACAATATTAATTCATTGAATAGATTGTAAATAATTATTATACAAAATTAGTTCAACACATGTTAAAATTATATCTAATAAATAATTAAAATTATTGCATATAAGAAAAATTCCTTTTCAGTTTTCTTATATCAGTTAATTCATAAGCTAATTTATTTATTCATCTTTTTAACATTCCCATTGAATTTCATTTTAGACATGTCGTTTCTTTCACAATATTTCATGCAGTTTGACTTATATTAGATTCGATTAAAACAATAAATTTATTGTCAACAATAATTTCTTTAGATCAACCACTACCTCAATTTAAGTGTTCAGTTGTCTGATTTATTAAACATTGTGTTTGCGAAATGTTCTTGTTCGTTGACTAACCACAATTTCTATTGTAAATTGTCTCTACAATGTCATATTATATTTTAAATTTATATATATATATATATATATATATATATATATATATATATATGTATATAAATTTTATTTTATTTTCTACTATGATTTATTACTCTTATTTTAATTTATTGTTATTTTATTTTAAACTACTAGGTTGTTTTTATTATTTGAAATGTCTGGATTTTTTATAAATTAAAATTAATCAAAATTTATTTTGACTTTTGATAGTCTTCAAATTGTTGAAATTAAAGTTAATTTTTGCTATACTTTATTGTTTTTTTTTCATTATTCTATTGTAAAAAAATGAAGTCATTTTTTAAAGTTATTTTGCTAGAAATTTTGCTACACCCATCATATTGATCTCACTATCTATAAATAAATTATCATTTATTCTTTTATTTAGAATTGTTTGTATAAAATATTATTATTATTGCAGAATCAGACGAATGTTATTGAAAATTTGAACAGTTCATAGACACAAAAAATACGTAACTTTTATATTTAATATCTTGTTAAAAGAGAATTGTGTAATTTAATTGAGAATATTTTGATTAAATAAAATTGATTTTTATTAAAAATAAAACATTTTTATTCTCATCTATGAAATCGTTAATTTCATGTGAAACAACCTAATAAATCCGTAGACAAAATGACAGTTGATTCATTTAGAACTAGTTTTTCGCTTTAATTTACTATATAACAGGTAGAATTTGCAGACAAGTTTAATTAATCAAAACGTAGTTAATTTCATGAGACTGCAAAATCAGTCTATTCATATGTAAAAATCTAATCTATTTGATTCATTTGAATGCATTTTTTTTTAATTTATGAATACATTCTATATATAATTCGGTGATAAGTAAATGTCAATTCATACTTAAAAAAACAGTTATTTAAAAATATATTTGATTAATATACTAGTCAAGAGTTATTAATTTTATGACAATTAAATTTATAATAAGTGTATTTAAGTATAAGATATTTTCAACTACTAACTGCTTTTAAATTTCTGCTTGATATAAAACATCAGTTAATATTTTCAACATGACCTTCTGTCTATTCGGTTTATATATTAAAAAGAGCAACATGCACTGAGATAATGTTGTACGTAGCATATTTCTCTGTCAGCGCCAGGTGCTAAATGAGATTCGAAAAAAAACTATAATACAGGACACCTTTAGTAGCCAGGTGTTTTTTTTATTTTATTTAATCTGTTGCAAGACACTCAATTTACCAGGTGCTTACTGATTGTTTGTTGCAAACTTTGCATTACGTACATAGATAAAAATAAGGATTTCTGAGTATATTTTATATTTATATAAAGAAATGTAACCAGTCCGATACCTGTACATATTACTAAGTAAATGAAACTTATTCAGTACAATGAATCATTAAGGTGAGAATGAAATGATTCGACAATGAATCATCAATGTTTGTCTATGGTATCTTTTTCTTGTTCTTACCGTTTCGTAATGTTGTTTCACTTTCATTGCCAAGATATATTTAAGCGTTTTATGGTATTCATATAGACGGAACTAAGATTTCATCTGAAACGATTATGTCAAACAAAAAATTATATAGCTGTTTTTTTCTAGATAAATGTAGGAATTTCCGAATTCCGAAATTGTTGATTCATATATCTTGTACAGACGATTAACGTTTTTGTCATTATTACTGCATGCATTTATCTATATCTATGTAACAGAAAGTTGGTCATAAAATGACTGTTTATATTTCAATGGAATTTAAGCAGAAATATTTTAAATATTTACAGATTCTGTAAATTAAAGTTGTATTTTTCACCTTTCATCAAGCTAATGATTGCGGCTAACAAATATTTCGTTCAAGATTTAAACAAAGAGTATTATTTTTATATAAGAATTAATCTTGAAATGTAAGAGTATTTATTTTTACACTTTTTATTTGTAACGAATTCTTTTTTTAAAATAAACAACTTTATGCGTTTAAAAATTTCTTTTAAATTACACTTTTAATTTAAAAAATAATATGGAAATTATAAATTGTATTATATTTTGATATTATATCTATATATAGACAGACTTAATTAGTAACTTTTTTTCTGAAATAACTTGTTTATCTTTATTTAAAAATTCATTAGAAAAAATTAATAATGATTAGTCAACAAATTTTATATAGAAATTATTTATTATTTTCTGTTAATTCCTCTAAAACATTTTCAATAATTGTGTATATAAGGATTTGTAAATATAAGATTTTTTAATTAAATGATGAAGAAATATTTCTTTTTAAATTATAAAACATAATCAAGAGATAAAATTATTTAAACAGAAATATTCATTTTATCATATTTACTAATTGATAGTTGTTCACTGAATTTATATATATATATATATATATATATATATATATATATATATATATATATACACATACATGAGTGAGACAAGATGATTCAATATCATCAATGCTATTTACAGTGGCATTAGAAAAAGTGTTAGACACTAAATTGAAAATTTAAAGGATTCTATATTTACAGATATTTAGTAACTTCGATATCAAAAAGGAATGAAAGTGATCTAGTGTTTTTTCTCTTCTAAAATGATCTTATTACTTAAATATACACATGTATGCATATATATATATATACACACACACTAATAATCGTAAATAAATTTAGTTAGTTTTGTAATAAAACATGGAATAATGACTGAAAGTGAAATTTGTCATTTGTAAGAGTAATTACCATTAATTTTTATTAGATGCTGAGCAATCATTCAAAAGAATCGCACGTTTATTTTATGTTTATGTACTCATGTGGGGAGACATTACCACATTTACGTTTGTTCATTAAACAGGTGCGTCTTCCTTACGTAGAATTCGTTTAACCTATTACTAATGTATATGATAAATAGCGTGATTATGTGTTTAACGACGGTGTTTATATACATTGATGATGTTGATGATGATGATATATTCACGTTGATGGCGACACAATTAAGAAATTACGAATGTCCAGGACGGAATTGACCGGTGATTTCTCTCTGTCGTGCAACAAACACGGACTGTTGTCACAATGAGTGGACGTGTACCCGACGGTGACAATTTTTTTTTTTTGTGAACACTCAATCAGGTCACGCTATCGTATTGTTTCAGTTTCTATGCTTCAGAACGTCGATTTCTAGTCAACCAGAAAAATGTGTAGTTTATTCTCAACACGAATACATATACACACACATACATACATATATATATATATATATATATATATATATATATATATATATTGTGATTCTAGGATCGAAATCTTTCTAAATTAAAAAAAATAAGTTCCTCTTAACACCAAATAAAAACCTTTCTGTTAATTCATTTTATTTTTACCAATTTTTAAATTTTTATAAATCAGTTTCTAATTTGATTCTAAAATATATAAAAAATACCGATTAGAAAAATGTATTAGAAAAAAAATAATAAAATGGAATGATAAAGGATAAAAAAAATCAATTAATTTATTTATTAAATATTCGTAAATTTACTTTTTTATAAAAATTTGTTAACGAACTTTTCTTTAAATAAAAAAATATCACAAATAATTCTAGTTCCATGAGTAACATTATTTTTTTTCGTTTGATAAAAGTAATGTTCTTATTGAATGAGTGCATTCAACTGATTATGCTTTATGAATTTAAAAAAGGTGTAAACATTATACGCTGTCAAAAATATCTATGATTTATATGCTGATAAACATAGATGTTTCGTACGCATGTACGTATGTGAATAAATATATATATATATATATATATATATATATATATATATATATATATATATGCATGTAACAAAAGAGATTTTCAAAATGACATATTAATCCATTGTACTTACTCAGTTATACAAATAATTATAATAGTAGCATGTAACATATAATATAATTTATATACTTTGCGAAGATTTTATAAAATACTGATAAAATAAAAATGCCGACCTTAATTCATTGTAGCATGAAACGGGGGCTAAGTAAAAAAGGATATAATTTCCGGTTAGTATATATGATAGTGTGTGTAATAAGAAAATTTATGAATATCCAGTTTCAGATTAAATGAATGTCTGGGATTAGTTTCAATAACTATAATTGAGTAAATTTTTGTCTCCGTATGAGTAATGTGTTTCTAAAAATATAATACGTTTTTTATGTTCTTTGAATTCTTTCAACTATAAAAAGAACAAAATGTTAATAAATGAGTATTCTAAGTAATGTTATTCATTTTGTTTATGTAAAAAAATCTTTAATTTATAAAGTTGACAATTCATTCAAGTTAATCACAAATCAATACAAATATTAGCAACTTATTTTAATCAATAAAAAATAACTTTAATGATTTTATAGAATTTTATGTTAAATAATAATCATTGATAATTGAAAACACTTCCCAATTTTTCCTTAAAAAACAACTAATGTTTTTTAAATGAAATATTTTCTTAATCAATTGAGTAATTTATATTTTTTTTATAAACAATATTTTTTTTTATTAACACTGTTTTGTAATTTTCAAAATAGTTAATAATGTGAATGTATGATGTCTTATGAATACAGAATGTAACAAAAGTTTATTTTTCAGATTCTATTATACATATATATATATATATATATATATATATATATATATATATATATATATATAATGTATATATATCTTATATATAAATATATATATATATATATATATATATATAAATAAAGTGGATTTTCTGTAGTTTTAGTCATATTTGAAAAAAAAATAGGTTAGGTTTCTTTTCTTTTATTAATTTCAATAACTGAAAATATTAGTCTTATTAAATCGTATTATTGATTTTAATTTATAAAATATTACTTGTTTGCAATTGAATCAAAGAAACAGAAATATCTTTTAAGATTGAAAATTAATTTAATTTTATATTTTTTAATTTTATTTCCTAGTATTTTTGATATATTTGATTTTTTTAAAACTTCAACAACATAATATGTTGAATATGCAAGTTATTCATAATCATGTTCATTTATCACTTCTAAGAACTTATTTCATATAAATGAATTTTATATTTAAATGAGACCAAAAACAAAACCCCATCTAACAATATTACCACAATTAGACAACTGTAACCTAATCCATTGTAACTTTTATAATTATAATACATTAAATATTTTAAAAATAAACGAGTAGTACATTAAACAGTTCATTGGCATCTACTAAATTTCAACTTAGATGACATAAATCATTTTTTTCATAAAAATACACAATGTTGTACCTTTATAAAATAAATATGTAAATGATTTTCAAAACTACGAAAAAATAACAATTAATATTTTAAGAAAATAATAAATAAATAGAAATTAATAAATGTGGTGTAATTATTTCTTTAAAAAAGATATTAATTTGATTTGAGTAATAAATAAAAAATACCACTTCCGCTCTTAAATAGATTTTAACTAGAGCAATGATATTTCAAACACACATTCGTTAAAGAAGGATATTAATCTTGATATCGTGTTAGTACCAAACAGTTTAGTTACGTTAAGATTAAGACTGGCTTATCATTTAATTGAATGAAATTGTACCGTTTTTATCGATTCTAATCTTTGTTAGTAATGTTTGATTCATACATTTTAAATAATATATTTAATAGAAAATATAATAATAAAGTAATTAAAAACATAATAAATACCTATAATTTACAGTTGAAAATGTTATATATATATAGTTTATAAATAAATATATTTATCATTTAATAATACTGTTTTAATATAAGATTATATTACTTTGAGAAATTAATTATCATATAAAAAAATTTCTAATCTGTTATTTCCTAATTTGTTATTTTCTAAATCTGTTATTTCCTATTTCAATCTATTAAATGTGATTATAAAATAATTTTTATCAATCGACAATATAAACATGTATATAGCAATGATTTATTTAAAAAGAAAATATTTTTATAACTAAAAGAATACATATATTATATTATATTTAAATATATTATATTAATTATTAATCACATGAATAATTATAGCAAATACTTTTCTTTATATAGATTATATAATAGAAATATGAACTTGAATAGACTATATTTTGTATTGTTTATTTCTGTTAAAATAGACAATTTAAATTATTAAAATAAAATAAAATGAATAATATATTAAAAAGAATATATTTATCATTTTTTTTGTTAAACTTGTGGACATTAAAGTTCTTTACATGTAAATATATATATATATATATATATATATATATATATATATATATCTGTGTGTGTATGTTAAATTGATGGTTGGACATAGAGCTGATAACTCCATTTCGTAAAAAATATAATTGTTCTTGAGCTCTGATTTTGTTAGAAAAGTTTAGTATCTATATGAGCTTTAATTTTTTGGTTAAATTCTCTCTGTCTCTTTATATATATATATATATACATATAAATATATATATACATATATATATATATATATATATATATATGACTTGTAAATGGATACGAGAACAAACAAGGATAATTAATAGAACTAGTAAAATTGATAAATTGAACATGGGCAAGGCATATAGTAAGAAGAGAAGACAGTAGATAGCCAAAAATCATATGAAGTGGTGACCAAAAGACAAAAAGAAACCCTATCAAAGATAGCGAGATAATCTTGTGAAGTATTTAGGGAGTGAGGAGTGGATATTTTCTAGTAACAGGAAACATTAGAAGAATCTTGGAAAAACATTTAAGAGGACTTAATGATATTCGATGAGGTTTTCGTTCAACAGTGGGTTGATATAAGTTTTTATGATAATATATATTTGAAGTCTTTGTTACAATATTCTATTATAAATATTAATTAATTTCCAAATTTTTATTGTCTAAAATTTATCTCTATTAAAACGTTTCATTTTAAAGAACTGTTATTTTTTTAATAATAATATCTTTTATTATTTTATATGAATACTCAAACCCAGACGACCTTTATTTGTTACTATTTGTAAATATACAATATTTTCAATCAAAATCGTCAGTGTTATAAAATATATTTTTTAATTAACTAAATTTCAAAATAAGTTCTTCTTGAAAATAGCATTTTTAAAATTCCGTTCAAATTTAATTCATTCTAATCCTATATTTGTATTTTTACATAAATTTGTACAAGTTTTTCATTTTAAACACATTTATAATAAGTGTTTGAAAACCAAAACTAATTAAAACATAACATGTTGCAAATCCAAGCTTATTCGAAACTTATACATTGGCCCAGTAAAGACTAGATGCGCTATACAATATTACTCTTAATATTAAAGTCACGCAGACCCACCCTTAAGGCACGAAATCCATGTTAAATAATTTCTTTTTGTTCACTTATATATTTACTTTTGATATTATATATATATATATATATATATATATATATATATATATATATATATATATATTTAACTAATTTCATTAATTTTTCTGAATTTTTTAAATTCATATTATACTTTATACATATCATTAAAAAAGTTATATTTAAACGTATGATGTAATTATCTTCAAGAACAATAGATTTTTTAAAGATTTATTGTTCTTTTTATTGAAAAATTGAACAAAAACAATCTGAAATATAAACTCTTGACCTTTTACTTATCAATATAACACATTTGAGATATTAAAATTGTAATTTATTTCAAATAATAAAATAGACATTATGTTTATAATTTATTACTTTGACATATATATATATATATATATATATATATATATATATATATATATATATAATGTGTATGTGTGTGTGTGTGTGAAAGAAAATGTGTTTGTATGAATATCATTCTGTATTTATTTACAAAGAATCAAAACAGATCCAACATGTATTTCCACAAAGAATCGAATAATTCTGAATAAAAAGAAACAGATTGTAATTAGCTGTAAATAAAGCTAAATTGCAAAAAAGTCATATATTCAATCTGTGTCATTGTTCAGTGCAACGCCCTGTTGTAATATTGACTGACGAAATTGCTAATCGTTTCGCTTACAATAACAGAAATTTTACGCACATTCCATTATTATTGTTATTTATTACTTTAATTTATGAATGATTATCGATTAATACTATCATTTAAACACTGTATTTACAAAGTTATGACATCAATAACAAATCATTCTATTACAGATTACAACAATAGAAACGCTTCGAAATTAACAACCCTTGCGATGGAAATTGTTTATGGGATGAGGTGAGTGGAATATTTTATATGAAAATGAAATAACGAATAAATGACATATACATATATTATATATATATATATATATATATATATATATATATATATATATATATATATATATATATAATATAAGGGTAGAATGAAAACAACATATTACTGAAGAGACAACCCTGACAGTGGTGTTTGTGTAGCCGCAGTAGTTAAGCTGAAGTGCAAATAATACAATTTGATGTAAGATAGACAGAGATGTGTGCACGTATCGATGAAAACCTACCCCCGGCATGTGTAAATGTGTGCGAGTGTGTGTTGTTTGGAACAGCGAAACTCACCTTGCGCGTTAAAATCCAACTGTACCATTTTGCGAAATTAGCCGGCCGATTTAATAATATAAACAGACGACCGGTCACAACAATTCACGTTATCATTCACTGTACAACAAACACGCACATTTTTTTGTCAAACACTGTTCGATTGTATACAGTTTCGTTTGTTGTATGTGTACGTTTATATCGCGCGGCGTGCAAAAAAAAATTAATAAGAACGAATAATGCGGGGGTTGTCACGAAGCGACGAGCATCGTGTTGTCGAGCGCGCACCCTACTCGCGTGTCTCTCGCAGTCCGATATCTACTACACTACTGACTCGCGCCGACGACCCCATTCGACTCTTGTTCGTTCCATGATTGTGTATATGTGCCCCCTTCTTTTGTACGCAGTCGTGTCTGGCGTTGTTCAGAGTGGGGCTGCTATGGTGTGGAACTGGTACATTTTGCAGACGTTTCAGCGCCAGCAATCGACCTAAAGTTCAGAAACGAATCACGTTTCGTTGAGAAAATGTGTAAGGAGGATTGGTCTTGTTTTTGTCTTCTTGACAATAAATGACATCGTGAATTAAATATCACATTCTTTGAAAAATATATACATATTAATGATTTTTAAATCTGCTTTTATCTACTTCATTCACGAATATCCATTTTAATGACCATGACTATAATCACTATCAAAACGTGTCTGCAATTTTTTTTGTAATTATTGCTCGGTAGTCGAAATGTGCATTATCAAGTAAAGTCAAATGTGAATATACTAGTTGCAGAGAAAAAAATAATAAAATATCATTATTCAAAATTATATAGGGTCATCCAAATGTTCTATTAAGAGGAAAGAAAAGAAACTATACACATGTTTCTCTATACACCATCCTATACACATATTTTTCATAATAAAACATAAATTTAGGCGTCATATTTGGATGATCTTATATTATCAACATGTCAAAGATTTAATATTAATTAGAATAATTGTCTTTTTCATGTGTTTTATTAGATTATCAATTATCGATTACTCTAGAGAATATTCTTTCTATAAAACTTAATAGAAAATTTTACAATAGAATAATTTAATCTTTGTTTTCTTATTTCAGTCGTTCTTATCCTGGAAAAATCACATTTTTTTAACTACTCATTTTATTTTAGTGTTATAGTACCAGTTGGTCCAAGGAAGGTATTTAATTTCCTCCTGTCACTTATAATTCTCTTGTCTGATTATTGGATGGGAACTGAAATGTTATAAACAGATTTGTATGCCTCTGTTTTTTTTTTATTTTTAGAAATATCTAAACAACTCCATATTTTTCGATTTATGAATTTTGGATATATTTTTTCAAATAATTATTATATTTATTAATTTATTTTTACATTTATACGCCAAGTACAGTTTTTAATCTGTATTTTTAACGCTATTTTGATATATTGATTATTGCTCTTCAAAATTAATTTTTTAAATATTATCGTAACGAAATTCGTCCTATACATTTTTTTTAATTTTACATTTCATTTTATTAAAGCATTTTTTTATTATAGCAATCTAATCTAAACATTTGTAAAATATAGTTTATAAATTCTAAATCATTTTTTATATCTCAAATCTTTCAACTTTACCAAAACTGTCTTTTTAATTCATGGAGAAAATATTTTTAAGTATTAAAAATTCATTTTTTATAAATAAATTAGTTACGAACGTATCAAAAACTTTTTACTTCTGAACAATGTTAATACATTATTAGCTAGTATAAATATTTAAGCATGTTTCAAAATGTTGAAAAGTATATCATCATTGATCATAAAAAGGTATTCCAAAGCATGATTCTTGTTTAAAATTAATTTACATTCTTAAATTTCTGGAACTATCTTCTACATATCTTTTCAGATACTATGTTTACTACAAAAAAATTACTAAATTCCTATACACTTCTGCAACATTCTTTCCTTGTTGATATTCATAAAGTATACAGTGCTGTAAATGAACCTTATCAATATATATTTTTTCTTCACTACTCCTCAGTAAACACTGATAATCAAACGTTTGATATGTTGAAGGGCACCAGTGATAAAATATAACGGTAAAAATAATGAGTCATATTTTTATACTTGCTTAAAATAATTGTGCACAAGCAGGTAGAATTTTTCGATAGATTTAATATATATACCCCCCAAATTGGGCTTGGAGATGGGGCTAACATCTTCATTTTATAAAAAATAACAGTCATGGAATTCTGACAAGGAAATCCCTACTAGACTAACATTGTCAGATACGTTAAATCCCTACAAGTGCTACAGCGCTGAAGAGTAGTAGTAATAGTAGTAGTATAATATAAGCTGTTTATTTTGAAAGTGGTCTAAGGCCATTTCCCAAAAAAATCGAGTTAGATGTTATAATATTTACAATTCTACGTTATTTTTTCATTTCTTAAAAAAATCCGTTTTAAAATCACTAAGATTTTCCAAACAGAAAATAAACCAGTTAAAAAAATGATTAGAAATTTATTTTGAAAGTGGCCTAAATCAATTTGTTCATATATTGAAATATTATGTCACGAAATAGACCCATCAATTAGCCAACAAGATCATGTGATCTAACACCATTGGATTATTTTCTGTGGGTTATGTGAAATTATTAGTTTATTCTGATAAATCATAAACAACAGAAGCATTAAAAATAAACAATGAGTGTGTAAATCTTGAAATTAGACCACAATTATGTGAAAGAGTGACTAAAAATTGGACTAAAAAAATGCACTATGTCAAGTGAAGTCATAATGGTCATATGAGTGAAATTGTGTTCAATCATTAATGCCATTCAATCATTAAATTTTGAATAACTCAAAATGTTACTAATGGAGAAAGGATAAGTTGGTTAAAAGATTAACAAAAAGTTAAGTTGGTTAAAAATATGTTGGATGCGATTTTTGAGAACCGATATATTTTTTTATTTACTTAAATTTGTTTCAATGGACTTAAGCTCTCTTACAAATTAAAAAAGTGATTTCATTAATTTTGAAAGTGGCCTAAGTCAATTTATAGATATAAAAACATATATTTTCTTAAATAATATTTACCATACTAATTGGGTTAATAAATTACACACCTTTAGACACATAATAACATTATATTTCCTTGTTATCAGTTACCAATATTTTGAAATTTATTAAAACACAAACCATTAAATATCTCGATTTAAAGATAAATAGACATTTTATTTATTTTTTATCCAAATATGTAAACGTAAGATTGTATTTGTACTAATATAAAAATTGTTTTAGGCATAATATATTGTAGTTTGGCATGGAAACTAATTCATTTTTTCACAAAGAAATTACTTCCTCAATACTATCAGCTTTTATAAAAAGGTTCAATAATCACTCAATTATCCTTAATAATCATTCAGTATATTGAGTGATCACTTATTGGTTGATTATGCATATTTCTATAGTAATTACTTATCATAAAAATAACAATACATAAATATATATATATATATATATATATATATATATATATAAATATATATATATATATATATATATATGTCTGTTTTCTGAAGATAATGTTATTGGGATGGAATCACGCATTCGAGTATATAATAATGAATGATATTTTTATACTGGGTTTGTGATTCTTTTATGAAAATTTCATTTAATATTATACATAATAAATAAAATTATTCATATATAAAATCATAATATTTTTAAAATGTATAAAATTATTTTTGTTCCTTGTATTTATATAAAAAAATCCTTAAATTACAGTTGGTATTGTCGGTAACATAGAAGTTGATATATTGAATTATTTTAGACACTAAATGTCCTTCAGTAGATGGCAAAAGTTGTATATATTTACTAAAATTTTATTACATATATATATATATATATATATATATATATCTCGTATTTATTTATTTATAATGTACAAATACATTTATGATATGTTTTTTATAAAAATTAATAAATAATTCATTTAAAAAAAGATTTTAAATATAATTAACTAACGTTTATTTATAATTTTACGATATTAATTTACACAAATTTCATTCGTGTTACCAGAAAAAATTATAAATAAATAGAAAAGGCATTTTATTTTATATTCAACATTTGTAGAATTCATATTCTACAATATAAAGTAAAACATATTTGGTAGTATAGAAAACAGTATACCGAAGTATTTAACTCGTTATATGTAAGAATTTCGTTACTAGATGACGCAACGAGTACTGATAAAAACATCAATCGTTAAATGAAGATTTAATTTGTGTAAAATTCATTAATTTATTTTAATTATAAACAAGTTCAACGTATTTGCAAAGTAATTATACGTAATTAGGTTATCGACGTTCATATTATTTATACGTATCAATTGCTCGAATTTTGATAAATTTATTATATTAGATTGATTCTCTCTTTCTCTCTCTCTCTCTCTCTCTCTCTCTCTCTATATATATATATATATATATATATATATATATATATATATATATATATATATATATATATATATATATAAAGATTAAAAAGAATAGAAGGAAATATTTAACGAGTTAGACAACAACTAGATTATAAAAAAATCTTCAAAAGAATTTTAATCACAAATTTACTAGAAATAACACATTTGCAAGTAAAGAAAATAGTGCTTTTTATGTTTTATTAGACGAAAGAAAATCAACATTTTTAAATTTGACAAACTAACTTCGTAGAAAAGCTAATGATAGTTTGAAAAACAGAATTTGCATACAAATATCATGACAGATGATTGTATAGAGATATGTATGTTGATTGTAAATCTTGAATGATAACATGTTATCACTGATATTGTAAATTTGATAAAATATCTGGATATTTTCAGAGATTATTTGTCAATACGTGTCTATAGAAGAAAAATGATAATCTAAATATAAATTAGGCTTGTTTTTTTTTAATTGTTATTCCTTCTGTATTAAAAAAATCGCAGGATTTTAATTAAATCTTATAGAACTTTTCTTTTGAAGAATGAACGCGAAATTTACAACAAAAATATTCTTCGAATTCGTTTGAACACTGAAATGAAATCGTTTTTTTATGTGTAAAATTTTGGATAGTTAAATCATAATGTGTTTAACATGTTTCATGTCATGTGGGTAATGTACATTCCTTGTTAGTTTTTCCATTTAATCCGTTTGATATTTTCTCTATTAAATATAACATTATATTTTGCCTTTGCCTGTTTCAAACCAGAATGTGAAAATGAGATAGGCGAGGAGTAACAATCTCATAAAAAACATGGTTCAGGTGCCTCGCCTGTTACTATCTTTTAAGGGTTCTCATACCAAGGAACGGTTTTTACTACCTTATAAGATGACTTATCACGTTAGAGAAAGATAACTTCGACAATTCGAGGATTAGACTATGAACCAGATTCTATAACCAGAAAATTTTATTTCATCAATATCTCTAACAATTTTCTTACCTGAGATACAGGACCCAAGAAACGTCGACAAATGTAGAAACTCTGAATATAGATAAAAGTATAACAATATCAAAAGATGTTTCATAATATCATTAATTAGTGCATGAAAATTAGATTGTGGATCTTCGCTAATTTATCTGTCGTCACGATTTGTTTTTTTAAACTCTGTTATTTTTAAATAAAATATTTAAATTCATCTCGAAAGTTTATTAAAAATCAATTTAGAACAGAACATATTAATTAATATTATAGAAAAAAAGTTGATCAACCAAATATTAATTAATAATTTATTAAAAGTTAGTTGTTTTCAAATTTTTCTTAGAAATATTTTTCGTAACTTTATTTGAATAAAAAATTAATTTATTTTTAATTGATATGGTTTTTATTTATATTAATTTAATTTAAAGTTAATAAAGACATTTTTGGTCTTTTTTTATCTAGAAATAAAATTTTAATATAAACATTTTATTTTGAATAAAATTTATTGTAAATTACGATAATGCAGCTTATTTAAATCACTCAAATGGTGTTAAAAATGGTTCTACTGGATTGTACAACATGCTATAAACTATTTGTAATATCACCAAATGTAAATGATTGTGTTGTATAGTAATTTCTCTATTTAAATAAATAACAGTTGTTAAATTTTATCTCACATAAAAGGGTTTTTTGAAAATTTTCCCTTACACTTACCTTTATAAACACCAAACACTTCAAAACAGAAACACCTGAAATTAGCTCAAACTGCTACAATATTTTCCACAAATAACACACCACACATACTCAGATTCCATTTATGTAAATTATTGTAAATGTATATATTCGAGCAATAAATTTCATTTGACTTGACTTGATTGATTGTTCAATTTTATCAGTTATAATTGTTATTTTCTTATTTCTTTTAAAATATTCTTGAAATAAAATTTAAGATACATTTTTTTTAAAAATATATATATTTGTGTTTTAAATTATTGTATTCTACTGCTTCCTACGCTTATATTTGATCTGTCGAAATATTTATATTGATGAGGTTGTAATTGTGTATATATATATGTGTGTGTGTGTTCATGTGTGTACATAAAATATTGATATTAAGTGTACACCTTGACACGAACTCAAAGGTTTTGTATTTCAGACAAACAGTGCTAATTATGGAATTCTATTGATAACGTAATTGGAAAGTCATCAAAGCACTGCGTTATAGATGTTTCGATTTATTAATAAATTTATTATGACTTCGTTCCATTTCCCAATTGATAAATAATATTTATGTTTTTCGTCTAAAAAAAGTACGGTTATCGATTCCGTGCTTATATAATTTCGATTTAATTTCTGATTTAATTAACGTTTCATCCGATGTACAAAATTTTCATATATCTCGTCGTTAAGTGATTTAATGTGAAAAGCTATAATTAAAACGTATATGTACTTAATTTCGTTGGTAATTAAAAAATAATAAAATCGAATGTTTTATACAATAATGATCAAGGACTGGTTACGTTGGTTCTAAACTATTAACTAAATTATACGTGTGCAATGTTCAGAATTTAATTTAATCCTCGTATAAACATAATAACAGATTCATTAATGCAATGTTATTAAAATGTGAAGTTGTTGTGTTTCCGAATAGAACAAAGTATTCTATTATAAATATAAACACACGAGTAATCAGTTTAAATATAGTAACTGAATACATATATGTATTACTTATGTACATCATTCTTGTTCAAAGATTACAGTTCCACGCATAGTTTATCTTACATTAGTGCATTATGTACGGTTGGTCAAGAAATTTAATCTAGATCAGGGTTATTCGATTTCAGCTAGTGCCTGAATTACATACATTCACAAAACCACATTAAAAAAAGAAACTGTATAAATTAGATGTGTGTATAATTTTTATTGCAGAATATTTGTCACGAAATTTTCAGACGAAGTGTTATTGAGAGTTAATTGCATTCGAAACCATGACCTGAAACAAACAATTAAAAGTTTATATATATATTGAGTGATTTTGTAGTTTTCCTAGAAAATTTTCTAATGCGAATACAATAAATTGAATAAGTTTTAGTTTGAAAGTTAGTTTTAAAATTATAGTAAACGTAATGGTTAACAAGAACTTTCTAACTAGAATGGTACTTGTCAATTGCTCTCAATGTGTTTAGTGCTGTTCTGAAGCAACTCTTTTATAGGGGTATTAACTGTTTGTAACTGAATTTTAGAGTATTTTACTGAATATATGTATTTTTATTTTCTTTTATTAAGTACTATTTATTTTTTATCTTTTTAACCAAAAATGTTGATGTTTTAGTTCTTAGAAATAATAATATGAAAAATGAGTAAAAATTTATATTTTAAAATCTATTAAATGTAAACGTTTATAAACAAACACTTTGTTTATTTTTATAAAAGATTAATCTGAAATAAACATTGACTAAAACATACCTAGAAACAACTTCAATAACATAGAACGTCTCTTTAAAAAATTAAAAATTCATTTATATTTTATTTAATTTTAAATTCACAATTAATTTTTTAACTTTTGTTTAATTTTTAATATTTTTTCTCTTTTTTAAATTTTTATTTAAAAAAATCCGTTGAAATTTCAAAAGACAAACGAGTATAATATCAGGAGACTATGAAATTTCAGTCAAGAATTATTTAGTTTTCGAACAATTGGTTTAAAAACTTTTTTTAAGAATTGAAAAAATTAAAAAATTATTACTGTTTCTTACAATATATATATATATATATATATATATATATATATATATATATATATATATATATATATATATATATATATAAGTAATGTTATATTTTTTTACTTTGATTATTGCGTATATATATTTTGAATCTCATTAAGAGTATTAAATATTACAGATGGCCCAAATGATGCTGAAAATGTAGACACATTTACATATTACATCTTTCGGTTTCATTTGGACCACTCTATATATTATTCTCTATCATTGTTAATTAAAAAAGAGTACAAATATAATATAATTTCTTATCCACAATCTTTAATAATTTATCATTGTTTATTTATTTTTTTAACAATTATTCTTGTTACAATTTTTAAAGTATGAAAAAAAATATAACTTTACTTTATAAAAATGTTTGTATTAACATTTAAAATAATTTATTAAAATAGACTTTAATTACTTCTTGCATGTAATTTGCAAGATGTACAAATATCATATATGTAAATGTCAGTAAAAGGAAAAAAATCACAGAGAAATTAATTGATTTTGAACCTAGAAATATAAAATGGGATAAAAAGAGATTCATGTTTCAGTACTCATTATTGTACTCATGTGTATATACGAGATATATGAGAAAATTCGTCAGGATGGAATGGAAAAGAAAAATATTGACACTCTGGAAATGGAAAATTTTAAAAGAGACTTTCTTCTAGCGGTAGGGAAAAGTGGATAGAGAGATAAAAACAGCCTAAATAATATTGAAGGATTTAGACATAAATTTATTTGTTTAGTATTATTTACTATACTTTACTATTCTTCAGTTTTATTTGGGCCACTCTGTATATACACATACATATTTAAATGTTTGATTCAGAATTATTTTTTCATTATTTTTATTTTGAACTTTTTATGTTTATTTTGTTCTGATTTTATTATATTTCAAATAGTTAAGAAAAAATATTAATAATATTCGTATCAAATTATTTATTGTATTATAATTTTGAATATATATATATATATATATATATATATATATACACATACATGTACCTAATACACTAATTTTTTAACACTGTAAATAATTTCGTTAATCTGTAAAATTATCTCATCATTGATCACAGTATTGGTTTATTTGATACAAGTTTTTTTGGAATCGTTCTTGAATAATTTACGTCATTCAAATTCTGAAAACCGTAACAGATAAGATTCTCCACAATGTATTTAAAGCTTGTAATGAATTTCAAGTGGTCTCATTTTTTTCCTTGAAAGTAAATTGAATAATAATGTTGATTTTTTTAAAAATAGAAACACATGAATATCATTTTATTTCTTATTAACATTGATTATTTTTCTAATCATTGATTATTTATTCAATATTATATTTATTATTCTATAAAGTTTTTCATAAAAAATCAATATACATGCACAATTATATTTAATAATATTAAACAATTACATGAAATTCGAGTACTCTGCATGTGCGAAAAATATAAATGAGTTTGTAGTCTATTCAGGATTTATTAATATCAAAAGATATTGAAATATTGTACGAAGAAATATGATAAAATTCTATATGAAGGTTAGTTCAATAATTCAAGCTCAGAAGAGCTTTAGTTGCCATTTAAACGGTCATACGAAGACGTGTTTTCCTCCAATAAAACTCATAAAAATGTTTTATACGTTCTCTTTTCGGTGATTCAACGTTCGACGTCATCGTGTACGCTTTTAGTGTAAAAGTTTATCGAGAAATTCTTTGAAGAATTAATCGACTTTACTGAATCTTGTTTCAAAAATAATAAAAATATTTATTGATTCCAATAAGAATAATTTTAATTTGTATTTAAATTATTGTTATATAAACTATGATATAAAAGATGTAACATTTTATATTGAGTTATATAGGATAATAAAACTATTTTTTTCTTTATGAAATTTAATAAAAATTCAAGTATGATAGTTTGCAATCAAAAATTAGTATTTTAAATCTGTAGTTTAGTATTATAGTAATGAGTTATTTCAAGTTAAACTGCTTTTCCATGAACAAAGGGCATTAATTGCGATTTCACTTCATTTGTAAATTGCAGTTATATAGTTAGTTGCATTTAATACTGATTGACTATGTTGATTTGTGAATGATTACATTTAAATTCGATTAATTGTGATTTATTTCAATTGCATTATTGACTACTGTTTGTAATTTGTAGTTGTTAATAGTACATAGAACTAACCAAGAATAATCATTTAAATAAACAGTATGCTTGTTATTTTTATTTACAGTTTTTAATACAAACATTAGTTTGTTCAATATAGTTGATTTTTAAAAAATATAAAAAAACGGTTTGTTAAAAGTACAATAAATTAACATAATGTTATTACAGATTCAAAAACTATTTATTAAAAGGTGTATAGAAGAAAAAAATCCCCATGAATCATTTCGAAATGTATATATACTTCTATCAAGAAAATAAATACTGTTCTCTGGCGTTTGAAAAATAAATACGATCTCAAAGAGTTAGTCAGAAGAAAAGAGTGTTGTAGTCAAGTATAACATCAGAACATTTTGTTCGTTTGAAGTTGTTCAAGTTTATCTAAGATATTTTCCTTGTCGTTTTTTACATTAGGCTAGAATACATTCAAATCACTTTAATTTGTAAAGAAAAGTATTTGAGAATTTTCAAGCCATCAAATATCTCGATGACTTATTAGAAAAATAGTTAATAAATATATTTATTTAGAGAATTATGAAGATATCTAAAAACTGAACTAAAATAATAAAAAATATCAATTCTGATATTCAATGAAATTGCTTTTTTAATAAAAACTAATTCTCATTTTTATTTCATAAACAAATTATCTTTTTAATTATTCCAATTTTTATAAAATAAAAATCTTGATAAACTTAAAGATTTTCATTGTAAAATATGATAAAAAGTCGAACGTTGTTTACCATTTTTTCAAGTATTAGAACATTTTTATTCGAGACTATTTGTGGAGTTTCTTCATTAAAGATCTTTTAAGCAGTTGTAGTCTTTTATTAAATTTTATAATTTATTAAATATTCCTTATATTAAAATGATTATTCTTCAGAAAAAACAATTCCAATAATTTTTCTTTTAATTTCATTCCTATTGAAATGTTTTTTTGAAATTAAAATTTCATTTATATTAAAAATAAGTAAATTTTCTCATATGAAAATAATTGTACAATTACTTTTGATTCTATTATTATCTAAAAAAGCTACTTGTTTTTTGCTCTTAATTCCATCTGTTAAAAGTCGACATCATATTAATTCTTCACAATAATATCTTATCAACGAAAATTACTTTTCATGTGAAGATTGTACGTTTGCAAGCGAAACTTAAATTGAAACTCGTTACGATGATGAACATGTATAAAATTATACGATAATGAAACTCGACTCTAGTTCTCGAATCACTGTTTGAAGTTTGTAGTATTCGTATAAAATAAAACTATTTTGTTCCTAGATTACATTTCGGTCGGATTTCTTTTTAGTACATCAATTACAAAACGTTCTATATTTGCATGTCACTGTTTGAAAATTTCATTTACGTATTATATGTTCGTTGTTAGATTGTTAGCAGTTTTGCTAAGTAAATAATATAGTTTGGATGTTGTGAATTGTAGGATACGTGTACTGTAACAATTTTTATTTGCATCGTGATTAGTGTTGAATATATGACACATCTAGTCATTGCAATTATAAATTAAAACAGTTTCGCTTTATTACAATGTTCTGGTTTAATGCTACTGGATATATCTAGAAATTACTTTACGGCTTACTCACAATTTCTCATGTATGTTTAATAGATTCAATAGCACTGCAATCAGACTTGTTACGTTATTTTCTTTATTAATATTTCAAATTATATATTTTGATGTATTTACCAATTACTTTATGTTTAAATATTCTTTTATCAAGAGTTTAATGTCTACTAATTTTCTGCAAATATTTTTATTTAATAAGAAAATGTTTAAATAATGAATTTATAATCTCTGGTCATTCACCTCCACGCCATCTCCTCACTACTCCATGTTTTATAATTGCCTACATATTTTTTTGGTAACATTTCTTTATTTCATCTTTTTCATCCAATCTAAAAATATTAAATTTACTCTCAGTAAAGAATAATCCATCGTACTGGAATTTTTATAGTACATTTTGGTTCATTTTAATGAAGTCAAATTATTTTTGTAAATTGATTTTAGAAATATATAGTTTTCTTCATACTACTTGTACTTTATATCCTATTTTCTTTAACTCTCTCCAAATAGTGCTATAAAGAACATCAGTGTACAAATATTGATTTAAATTGGATGGATAGGAGAATTTTGGTTATTCTTCTTTGTCAGTTAATTTTGTTATTCGACCACTTTGGATTTCATTGAGTCCCATTCTGTTATGAATTTAACACTCGATTTGTACCTACTTTTAGCCTCGATAAATTTAGGTAAAAAAATTCTCGATTTTTCATATCCAAAACAATTTATAGTCTCACTTTTTTTGATGATATATTTTGCTTTAATTCACTTTTATTATTTTTTTGGTAAATTAAAGGATTTTTTATAACATCAACAGTATATTTACCAGAAAATAGTAACAATACTGCCTAAACCAATGATAAGTCTCAGTATGTTACAAGGATTAAAAAATAAAAAAATCTTCAATGGTACAAATACTTTTTCAAGATTTTTTATTTTTTTTATATTGTTAAATAAAACAATTTTATTCTTAATTATATAGATTCGTCGAATATATTTGAAAAAAATACAATAATAAGAAGTATTTTTTTTATTTTTATAAATTTTACAACATATCTCATTTTTACAGAGTAAAAATAATTTTGTAAAATATTGTATATATGTGTATGTGTGTAAAAGAGTTGAAAAAAATATTTTTTTCTATATGATAATGGATAAAATTCAATGTACATTTAAGAAGAAAATAAAACCTTAAATGCTTTACATATAATCATTCGTAATGAAAAGAACACATATGGAAGTAAGTACTGGTAAGAAAAATGTAAAAAAATGGTAATTGAACGATTGCATTATGACAATCGAACGTAATGACTTCGTATCCAAAGGAGGATATGAAAAAATAGCGAACACAATCGGACAGATATGCAATTTCTAGAATCAATATTGACAGAGCGCTCCAGTGCGGCGAGTTTATTTGAGCCAAGATGTAATAATGTCTTTCTCGTGGCCAATCTGTGCAAACAGTCTCGACGCCGTTCCATAAGATTGGATCGACGTAATTAATACGGATTTTTTTCTACTCTCGAATTTATTATCGGCCGAATGAAACGTTAACGCGATCGCGTACATCTTTTCGGTTTTCATTAACATGGAATGCGATTATTTTTTTCGATTTGCTTCGTATTTTTCTTATACGATAGATGATCGAACGATAAGATAACCTTTTATAAATAATTAGTTAGAGATTCTGTTCTAATCGAAAAAATAAGTAAACGTTTTAATCAATGTATAATATTGGTTTTTCTTCTGAAGTATTTTATTTATCAAGTATTTTTAAATTAATTTAATTTTAAATATACATTTTTGATAAAAATAACAAAGGAATTATATTTTTAAAATATGTATAATCTATATGGTATGTAAATCGAGTTTGAGGATAAAAGGAATAACAATTTTCAATTTTAATTATTATTTTCATAACATTTACAAACCATTATAATTAAAAAATGAATATTTTTTCAAAAACATAAATTAATGATAAATATACATGAAAAGTTATTATACATTTTAATTTTATTATTTATTAATTTAATATATATATATATATATATATATATATATATATATATATATATATATATTTGTGTGTATATATGGATGTGTGATTATAAATTCAGTTTTTTATGATTCTTTGTTTATGAAATAAGTTTCTTCCATTTTTTAACTTTTTCTTTTCTGTACATTTTCTATTTTTTTAATTATTAATATTTTTAGTATTTGTAATGTTTCTTGAACTATGTTAGTATTTTTTGTTGTGTGATAACTGTTTTTTTAAAATTTGTATCGTTAATTTCCATTTATATATTTTGGTTAATTTCTTATTTTAATTTTTTTTTCACATTCTCTTACAGATTTTAATATAAAAAAAATAATATGAATACAAAAATGTTATTATAAAAATATTTATTTTTATTTTTGGATTAAAAAAATATCTGCAATAGTATGATTCATCAATATGATTTAAAAACGAATTTAATTTTTCAGTAAAAGTAAAATATGCCTTTTTTATGAATATTGTACATATATTAATTATCATATTAAATATAATAAAATTGAATCATAAACACAATTAGGTAATTATGTGTATTTTTCTAAATCGAATATTAAAAATGTTTTTGTTCACTCTTTATTAACTGTGCGATAGATATATGTATATACTTTCACATTCTCTCTCTCTCTCTCTCTCTTTATATATATATATATATATATATATATATATATATATATATATATATATATCTCCCTTCCGCCTTCTGGTCTTTTGAATTTCGCAGCTATGTAAAAAGCGGAAGGGAGATACTTTATAATATATATATATATATATATATATATATATATATATATATATATATATATATATATATATTAATGTTTCACTGATACAATTTTACATCTATTGCTGTTTTTTATTTGATCTGTAATAATTTATATTTATGAGATTCAACTTTGAAGTAGAAATAATTGTTAAAATGTTATTGAATTCGAAATAAAATTGTCCAATTTTATTTAAAGTTCAGTAACTGTAAAAAAAACCCGAAATACATGTAACAATTGTCAGATAAACTTGAAAACAAGTCATACTGTGGAAAAAGCCTAAATAAAATACTCCACTTCAGTGTGCTGTTCTGGTCACCCGTTGTGTGCGTCCCTTTGTTCTTTCGTTCAATATAACAACACGCCACACTCATCTTTTGTACGGATTCTTTTTCTTTTTTCACTACTCTAGCGTTCCGCCACTCGAATGATTTTATGTTAAGTAAAGTGACCTGAATCCGTCGATTGTCGTGTAGTCAAAGAAGTATTATTCGTAAGGACGTGACGGTCGTGCGATCTCGACGTAAGGACAATGTGTGTGTCGTATTCATGCACAGTGTTGTAATGCGATGGAAGCGATACGATCCAGATACGTGGATGGACGATAACAATAAGAGCACGCTTCGTCGAAACGTCGAAGAACGGACGACGTCGTCGAGCAAGCGATTGGTAATCGCTCGATTTGTTCGTCGATACGTTTTCGTTGCGTGCTCGAAACGTTTTTCAGGCCATCGTTATGCAATAATAACAATAATAATAATGATGATATAATTATGGTGTTTTATGTAGACGTTGTATGGATGGATGGATGGACGGACCTACCTCTAAATACTACATTCTTTATACGTATACGTTTTAATGATGTATTTCTATCGTGTGCTGTTGATAGCTATCGACAATTAGTGCCATTTCGAGAAAAGGAAATGATACGTTTACATTTTAAATATGTTAAAATTGTACCTTGGAGCATTAAAATAAACATAAGATAAAAATATTTAAAGGTGAACGTTTGAACGTAAACGAGTTTTTATACGATTTTCAAAATTAATTGGATATACAACAAGAAAAAGATATCAAACAAACTTATCGAACTTTTATATGTCAAGGCTATGCGGACAATTCGAACACTGATGAGATATTTTATCAAAGAATTTTTATCGATTTATTCTTCAATTATTACTATAGCATTTGATTCCATTTCGTTTTTTACATTATCTAACTTTTTTATAGAAGTCGTTATTTAAATATTTTTCAATATCAGGTTACAGATAGTTTCTTTTTATCTATTATAATGCTTACAAAAACATGATTAAGTATAAATATAAAAACTTCCTTTTAAATATTAACAAAATAAAAAATGTATTTGTGTGTGTTGAGCTTTTCATATTATTCTTTTCCAAGAAAATAATTTCCAAAAAATAAAATATTAATCTATTTTGCTTTTTTAAAAATAAGTTATATGCATTTGACTTTACAATCTTAGCTTAAAATTTTGTTCTGTCATTTGAAGTAATTATATTAAATTGCAGTTTATAATTTCTAAACTTAGAATTTCATAAAATTATAATTTTTTTATAAGCTTAATTCTTTATAAAATAATTTATTAAAATGTATTTTTTTCGTTGTTTTCAAATATAAATTAAAATAAAAAATTATATTTTATAGAAAGTATAAGAATTTTCTAAAAATTTTTTTTTTTAAAAAAAAAATTATTTATTTTTGTTGTAGATAATTTTCGTTCGAAATATTTTTGTCATCTATAATATAGGGTCATCCAAATTTGTGTTTTATTAAAAAGAAACATGGTGGTGTATAGAGAAACATGTGTATAGTTTCTTTTTAATAAAACACAAATCCAGGCGTCACATTTGGATGGCCCTATATATCTATACATATATTTATAATACATTTTTTCTAAATTTAATATTAAATAATAATCATTTTAATCTATAGCTTGTATAATTTTTGTGATTAAACAAATTAAGGACATACAACTATGAAAATTAGAAATCAGTGTACTGATATGCAAAATATTACTTATTTCAAACATGTTCCTTTATTATTAGAAGAAGGTTTATTTATATTTTTAATTAATATTTAAAAATAGTTATCTGAAAATCTTAGTATATCATAATAACTGAAATTAATCATTCTTTTGACTTATTGACTTTCTTTTTCTTTTTTTTTATTGTAAACAGTGCAGCTATTATTACGATGATGATTCAAATATGTATGAAAAATTCTAAAATAAGTTACACATATGTACATATTGCTTTAAATAAAATTAAATAGTTAATTAAAAAATTAAGTAAAAAAGCTTTGTTTTGTATTAATTTTTTGCAGATATTTGAAATTTTTTTAAGCATTCTTTATTTCCTGATTTTTTTATGCGAATTTTAGAGTAATTTCACTTTGTAGCTTTGGTTTTATGCGGTTTTTAAAAATTACGGAACGTATCCTTAATTTTTCAATGTAAGTTAAGTCATTTTTCGTGCGATTTTTTTTAATGAGGTTTTCTGCGGAACTTATCTACCGCATAAAAACAAACTCAAGTGTATATGTATATATAAAAACAGTCTATTCAAAAAGTACTGTGAATTGTTTATTTAAAAGACGCACCTTAAAGGAATCTTATTTTTTGGACGATAAGTTGACAACATTACAATTGAATTTTATGTCAAGTTTGAGGGCGATCTATTGTTTAGTTTGTTTATGTCAGCTTTTTATATTAGTCGATCGCAGGTATTAAAACCCATTTTTACAATAGATAAAATTGTTGAACAAAGAGTTTGCCTTAAATTTTATATTACGAATGAAATTTCTTGTGTCGAAGCATTAAAAAAACCAATGGTGATACTTGTATGTCAAAAACAATTGTTACCTCGTTATCATACCTTTATATATACATACACACACACACACATGTATGTTTATAAAGCATGTTTTTTAAGTTAAATAGAACTTTTGATAGGAATTCAATTTTAAAGTTCTATTACGCTTAAAAATATTCTATATATATGAGTTAATGTATTTTGAAATATTTAAAATAAAAAATAAACAATATTTTAATACTACTTTGAATGCAGAGATATTTACAGCAAATTGTTTAATTGTTGATCAGTTGCATGCATTTAATTGTAGAACAATATAAAAAGTCTGTTAGAATGAAATAAAATAAATATTAAAATGAAACAAGTACATAGCAAAGAATGTACACAAGTACAATAAAAGAAATGGCTGATTGCAATTACACAGAAGTTGTTAGAAAAACCTGCAACCTCGACTGTGAAAAACCATCGAGATCAATAATGAGATAATGACTAATACGGTATTTGCTTCTTTTTTTATGACGAAAGTTACGTATATAAACATACGCACGGCGATCAAATGAAGAGGCGATTACGTGACTCGAAAACGTGAAATACGTGTAAATACATTTGCTGTTATACAGCCTACGTAGCACTTACAACAACCGACAGCCTCTTCAATACTCTGTAGATTGGGCGAGAGCACTAACCGTTGTAGTTTATTTCGTTTTCGACTTGTGTAACATTCATTGCTTTTTTTTGGATGTATTCGTTATGTGTGTATATGTAATCGAAATCGTACTGGAGAGAAAACAGGGAATAGAACGTAAATCGATTTGAGCAGATTGCGGATGTCTACCTGCTAGCCTATGGCCAGCAGTAGTTATATATATATATATATATATATATATATATATATATATATATAATATACATACAAATATTCATATAAGTATATGTATAGCATTTTGCGCATCCAATATATTATAATCTATCCTGTACTGTTCTAGATACTGTCTGTGTGTGTCCGGAGACTTATACGAGATTCCTGTAACGTATGAGGGAAGCAGACTCCGAGAAGAATGTGTAGAATTTGCAATGAAACGGTGGTGTGAGCGACGATGAAGTAGAGTCGATCGCGGCTGATTCGAGACGACGAACGTTGTGAATTGCGTCGAGATAGGCGCCGTCCGCGTTCGGGTACCGAACCCGCACCACAGCGAATAATTAAGTGGTGACTGAACGACGTATAAGTCAACGGTCTCGGAATGTATAGACCAGGATTCTTATGGTTAATTCGCATCGAATAAACCTTATAATGATGCTGGGCGTTTGATGCGGTTGTGGTTGGCTTAGTTGATTATGTGGATTTTTAGTCAGATGGAATAGTATTGAATTATTTTTTATATATAAAAAAAATATTATATAACTAAACGAATAGTAAATTATTTCTCATTTAAACATTTTTTTGTTATTTGTTTTTATTGTTTAAAATTTCATCTAACAAGGAATAAGTTTTGAATTATAAATTATTAAAATCTAAATGTACTCATTTTTGTTTATAGATCTATAGACTGATACATTTTTATTTAGAAAGGTAAATAAATTTTTTGCTCTCAAACCTCACACATTTTTACTATAATAAATAAAGAACATTTTTATTCATTAATATTTCATATAATTATAAATAAAAATTAGCTTGACAGTTATAGTTTTTTCTAATGTTTAATTATAATTTGTTATGTATAGAATTAATAAAATTGAGTGTTTAAATTAAGCTAAGTACCTAATAATGAAATTTTTACTTAAAAAGAAAAATATCCAATATTAAATAAATAAATGCATAATGGAATTTCATGGTACATTTATCATTATATTCAAATATTGAAAAATAGACTTTTTAAATAGATTTGATTGAAGATAGTCCTTATATTAATAATATTATTGTTAAAATTGTCAAAAAATTAAAAATATAAAAAAAATCTGATTGATGAATCTAAACTTGAAAAATAAATAAATTACTATTTTTACTATTATTTGAATTTTAGAAATCACTGTTTTGTCTATACATGACTGAAATGGATGTAATATGAGTACTAAAATTTAAATTTAATAAACAGTTCCGGTATAATTTCAAGAAAAGTAACCCATTTTTATGATAAGTCGATGAACATCATCAATAGAATAAGAAATGTTAGTAAATCAAAAAAATAGTCTAGAGTGAATTAGAAAAAAATGAAAATAAATTTAAGGAAAAAATTCAAAGTAAGTAAAAAATTTAAATTCTTTTTTAATTTGAATTTATTTTTTATATTAGTGTGTGAAATATGCAAATACCTTTCCTTATTTTGTACAGTTTTTATTGGTCAATATTTGAATTTTAATTCAATTGTTGTGGGCATTGAGGAGTTAAATATAAATGAAATTAATATTTTCATTATATTTGTAAATATCTTATTTCATTGAATTTCCATAAATTTATTTTGAGTGTGAATTAAAATTTTTAATTTATACTATTATTATTAAAAAAATATTAGTTGAATTTTAAATTTATATTACTGGATAAAATGATTCTATTATATTTTTTTTATTAAAAAATAATTTTATATACATGCAATATTTTTGATAAAAAATCCTTAGAAGTTTTTATTTAATTGTTTAATATTATTTTTTTGGTTTACTTAATACTAATACCTATTTTAATAGTAATTCCATCATCCTCAGAAAATTTTTTTAAAATATGAATTAGCCACAACGATAAACTGAATTATAAAAAATTTAACAATGTATTTCATTTTTTTAATTTTCATTTGTATGTATATTTAATTTTCTCGAACTAAATTTCTACCAAAATAGTCTTATTAAATAATTTTAACAGTAAATGACAAATTAGTACTGAGAAATTAGTTATTATTTCTATTTTTTTCTATTTCTAAGCGTTGTTGAAGTGTTAAACGTTTTATGATAATTTGCCAAACTATACTGAGTTGAAATGTCAAAATGAAGTTAAAGAAATTCAAACATGGCTGCCAACAGCTGTCAAAGTTTTGACATTTTTATTGGAAAACCTATATATATATATATATATATATATATATATATATATATATATATATATATATATATATATGCGAATGTGTGTACGAACGATTACAATCTCTACATCGCGTCGTGGTCGTTGGTGCTGCAACAATACAACAATTCAGTCGGGAGGCATAGTGAACATTCTGTATAGACAAAAGACTCTCCGAGGATAGTCTTGCCTATTGTTTCCATTTTTATATTCAGTTCCGCCGTTGCCGCCACCGCCATCGTCCCGTTCCCTCCGCCATACTAGAAGACTCATCTTTCTTTTCTTATTCTCGTCTCCCACTTATATAATTCATTCCGTTCGAAGTTCTGTGCAGCGACCGCTCTCCCGCCCGCAGCATAAGCGGCAGCAGCAGCGGCAGCAACCGCGGAGTCTATTATACGTAATTTTATTGTGATTTATGCCCGACATCATTTACATTTTCGCGATATATGAAATTTAACTCGTCTGTAGTGCTGTATTATTCTTTACGTCATCGCCGTCATCATCAACAACGACGACCGCACCAACAGCAGCAACAGCAACGTCCTCGTTATCATTATTATTAATCTTCAGCGGCCTTTAATGTTTTCTTTGTTATCGAAACCATGTTTTTGTTGTATGTTATAACTAAAGAATGTATAGGCACGATTATGTACATACATACATACATGACTATATATATATATATATATATATATATATATATATATTTGTGTGTATAATTACTTGTGACGTTCTCTTAATAACTCATGATATGTTTATGTAGTACGTGTTTATGAAGCAATTGTAGATTTTACTATTAGCTGCATTTGATAAGAGTAGGCGGACGGAAGAGTGTTATCGTACGAAATCATCATCGTAATCATCATTATACGTATTTGTATCGTTGTGCGTGCGTCAAACGAACACCCAGAGATCCATTAGATGTACACGTGAAATGAATTGCCTCCAGGGAAGCCGACTTGCAACCGTCGCTCCGGGATGCTAATAATTTTCACATTTCTTTCCTGCGCGTACATGATTTATAAGTCTTTGGGCTTGGCTGCATCTTATACACGCTCTACAGTTTCGAATAATTCTGAAGACGAATGGTTTAAGTCATTCTTATTATAATTGTATTGTTCTGAGGTTTGTCTGTTCTCTATTTTCGTACTCACTTTGCATTACACTCATATTTATTTATGCTTGTTTCAATTGTATCAATTAATTTATGACTGTGTTCACAAACATGTATTATAAATAATTTATACGGTTTAAAAAAACGCAACATAGTAATTTTATATAATTACATACATTTATATATATATATATATATATATATATATATATATATATATATAAATTCATATTAAACATATGTTTAAATTGACGTAGAATATTGTTGAATTTATATTCTAAATGCTATGAAAAAAAAATCACAATGAATAAATGAAAATTAAAATAATTATAATCAAATATACAATTTATTTTTATATTGACTACAATTTTTGAAAAGTGTATAACATGATAATAATTAATTTAATATAATTTCATTAATAACGAGTTTATTTTTTATAAACAAAATGAAATTACAACATGTATTTTTTATTAAAATATTCCATAAATTTAATACATGACATTTTTTTTATTTTTTGTATACAATGTAAAAAAATAATTGTTGTATATGGTAAGATTGTAAATTTAACACAAAACTAAAAAAAAATATTCACATACAATATCTTCAAGTGTTAATTTTTTGCAACAATTATTATTTGGAAAATTAAAAAAAAATCTCTTGGTTATATTGTTTTTTTAAAATATAATCTAGGTTGTATAGGATCATCCAAATGTGTTTTATTAAAAATAAACATGTGTATAGGGAAATATGTGTATAGTTTCTTTTTAATAAAACACAGATCTAGGCATATCATTTGGATGACCCTATATAATTGATACATTATTGACGAATTCTGTTTTTATTCAAACATAGTTTTCGAAAAGCTTTTTTTTTAATCAGGAATGATTACAGTAGACATTTTAAAATGTCTCTATAGATTATATGTTCAAAATAAATGATTTTCGTTTTTCCACATCGTTCGTTCTGTTTCGTACTTTTGACAGAATTGTATCAGACTTTATAGCAAAACTAGTCGTACACACACATACATATATGTGTATACCGAGAAATAAATACTTCTTCTGAAAATACATTTTCTATGTGGATATAATGTCATCCACTTAGACCGGATGACGTATTAAACAAACATGAATGATATCCAGGTGTCCGTGACGGGCGCACAGCACTCAACTGTCGCCGGGGATGACGTCAATGGGACGACAACGACAGTAACTGGGATGACGACGACGACGACAACGACGATGATACGACACGATCCTTTTATAATGGGGTCCCGGCCGCTTCTTCGGTCGACGCCACGACGAACAGCGGTGTTCGATCTCATCTAATTACCGAGTTTGTGTGTATGTCGGCTGCGGCGGTATCGATCGGATGTACGGCAGATTCTCGCATCTCGTCCGCGCGACACGCGATGAAACTGAATCAATAGAGATGTCAAATGACGTTTGGAAAATTGATGGAGTTCACCTATACTGTCGTCGTTCGTCGCGGACGACTTTTCAACTTTGATATTGGATAAAACGAGACGCGTATCGATAATAGAGCGCTACTACAATGGAATCGTTATACGTTCCGTTTAATGTATTTCTAAAAATGAGCCACTGTGACGTATTAGTTTCCTCTATTTACGGGTAATTGGTTCTAAATAATGTTATCTACGTACAAATTCCGTTCGTCTTCACACATGGATTGTATAAGTCTTAAAATTGTTTCCTGTCACGGAAAATAATACTCTTCATGAATTCTAATTCGAGCCAAGTTCTAAAACTAAATGTTGGCAACCATATACATGTACATAAAATGTTATATATATATATATATATATATATATATATATATATATATATATATATATATATATATATATAGGGTCATCTACATGTGACGCTTTGATTTGTGTTTTATTTAAAAAAAAAACACAAAATAAACTATACGCATGTTTCTTTTTAATAAAACACAAATCTAGGCGTCACATTTGGATAACTTTCTCTCTCTCTCTCTCTCTAAATATATATATATATATATATATATATATATATATATATATATATATATATATATAATATTTGAGACAAAAATATAGTACGTTGGTAATGTTTTCATTTTAAAACATATACAGGGTACAAGAATTAATAATAATTATATAAAATTTATAATCAATCTTAAACAGCTACCATACAGTAATAAAAAAAATCTATTAATAAATTAATTGTAATAATAATAAACCTGTTTAGATATTTCATCTTACTTAATTGAACTTTTTTAAAAAAATAATAAAATGTCATAGATTTTGTGATACAAAATCTGGTTTTTAAAATAGTTTATTTTTACAATTTTCTGTTATATAGATTTTTGTAAGTGGCTCTGCTTTTTCGAACATTTATTATAGCTTAATTTTATTCAAATTATATTTTAAGTAATAACAATAACAAATTTTACTTGCAATTAATTATTTATTTTTCATTACTTGAAATTTTCCAATTTTATAAGACATTAATAGAACACTGAAATTAGTGGCAAAGATTTCAATAAGAATAAAACTTTACTTTTTTTTCTTAATTCTTACTTAATGTCCTTTATTGAGAAAAGTGTTAGGATAAATATATTATATATTATTTATTTACTTGATTTATATTCTCAGATTTATTAAAATTAAAATATAATTCCAAGTACAATTTCAGTATTTTTAATTTAGAAAAATATTGAAATTAAATATCATCATTTATCTATACTATTATTATTTTATATAATTTTTTCTATTCATCTTTCATATCTTTTTTAAGAAATATTTGAGCTTTATCGTAGTTTTCTCGTTAATATTTTAGTTGATAATTCCAGTTTTAAATATTGTCTTGTATCTTTTAGAGTTTCATTTGTAAAAAATAAACATTCTCTCGTTTCTACTCCACATAATAAATGGTTTGCTAAATACGAGTATTTCTATTAGAGGTGGAACTTTTACTATCCTTTTTATATAATTTCATAATTTAATTCAATTCTTTGATTAAAATCTTTTCAAGTTAAATATCTTATAAATGTTTTAAATACATCAAATGAAGTTTCAAATTTCCATCCTTCTACTAAACTCTCTTTCAGTAATTGTTCATTTCATTCCGATTATTCAATTTAAAATATCTATTATAAAACGAGTATCTATTTTCTTTGTGTTCATTCTGTTTATTGTTTCTATTAAGGGTATGAATTTATATTCCCAAAATACAAAAATAATTATCTTATTAAAGATAAATAAATGTTTTTTCGTGCAAAAAGAATAATAACTTTTAATTGTCAAATTATTTTTTTGTAAATTTTACTTAGAGCGTTAGATTATTATTAAAATATCTTATCATAGAGCTCATAAGGTTGTATGATATAATTTAAGCATTTATTTGATCTTATAAATAACCTAAACTTTTTCTCCATTTAACTGATTAATATATTTTTCAATAAAAATTAATGGTTTATTGGAAAAATACTATCTTGTTATTGCGTTTTTTTCAATCATTATATTTCGTTATACTGTAATGGAATTTTATATAACATTTTGTTTCTCGTTCAAGTATAGTTTGCGTTGTGACTTAACATAGATCGATAAGTAAAACCACACTTGTTCGTTGAAGAATGTCAGATGTCTACTTGAAACATTAAATCATGTTTTATTTTTTTAAAAAAAAATAAAATACTAAAAAAGTATTCAATACTAAATGACTCAATTTCATTGTGAGTAAATAATATTAAAATATTTTTACTTGTGGATTGAATTTTAAATTAGTAACGATATAAAATATTTGATAATCCTCATAGTTAATTTTATTAAAATTTACAATATTATTAACAAAATATCCTTGTGTGTTAATGACTTTGTAATTTTTGATTACATTAAATATTCTTCAATATTAAATATTAATTATAATAAATCACCTTTAAAATTTTTAAACGAACGATTCAAGAAATTTTTATTCATAGTGTTAAGTTGCACTTTTTCATCAGTCATTAAATTTATTCTGACTGCATCGCAGCTGAAGGCTATATAAGTCTCGGTTTTTTATATCGATTATACGAATTATAAAAATTGAAACATCCGTAGGTCCGTATAATGCATTTTGATTACAGTTTTAGATTATGTGTAATCCATGAACCTGTTCTTGCACAAACTCGTGATTGTAGGCGCGGTTTTATTTTAAATTATTCGAAACTCATAAATATCAGGAAAAACGTGCTATATTTCATTTGTAATACTTTAACCCTTTTAAATCCAATATGTCATAAATATAGTTTGTACATTCAACAACTGAAAGTAATTAAAACATGTTAATAAATTAGGGGAACAGGTACAAAAATCAACGGGTTTTAAAAAATTACAGTAACTCTTAGAGTTTTATAATAATCGAATATTGTGTGCTAAAAATATGATAAAAATGTTGTGGAAAAACAAGTAGTATTAATACAAGAGTATTCAAAAGGTAGAAATATTTAAAGACAACATTTCGAAAAATATGTTTATTTATTTATCAGTAATATAAGTTATATGAATATTTAAATATTATTATTCTTTTTATATTTTTTAAATTAATTATTCAAATATGTTAACTTAAAAAATGATTTTTCCTTATCATAGAGCAGTTGTAAAAAGTATTGTAGCAAATACTTGTATTTTTTATTAGAATCAAAATTGAAATATGATCTCTTATAAATTATTTTATAATTTTATTAAATTTTTAAACTATATATATATATATATATATATATATATATATATAGAGAGAGAGAGAGAGAGAAAGGGAGAGAGGGAGAGATTTTATCGAACGATGTTAATCATCAGGTCCAAATAAATGTATTTAGTTACTTTTTTGGTTTATATTTCATTTCAAATGAAATATAAACCAAAAAATTATATTTCATGGCAAAAAAACTCAATTAATAATACTTCCATTTTTTCATGATTTATTTTAAGTTTTATTGTTCGATTAATTTTATTGATTATATATTTTGATAAAATGGAAAATTCACTTTAATATAAATAGATCAATAATACAACATTTTAACGATGATGACATGACCATCGAAATACACATTGAAAAATTGTCTATTGAAAATTTTCTTAAAATTTTGTACTTTATTGAATCCTTCAATATTTTTTTTCAATTCATATGGAATATTTTCAAAATTATCAGCAAGTTAAATGTGGCTAAATGAACTACAAAAGTTTTGTTCCTATTCTTTTCTTTGAATTTCACCATCATAAATATCTATTACAGGATTTAAATTCAAAATATTATTGTCATTCCATTTTTATTTTCTTTTCATAAAGTAAAATCTTCAATCTTATTTATTATATTGGATATATTATATTTTTTTAAATGATTTTATTATTATTTCTATATTTAGAAACTCCAACTCTCTACATTCTATTAATACATGTTACTGTTGAGTATAAGAAATGAACTACAAAAATTATTTTCCTATTCTTTCTTTGAATTTCACTATCGTAAATATCTATTAAGGGATATAAATCCAAAATATTATTGTCATTCTCTTTTTTTATTTTCTTTTCATAAAGCAAAATCTTCAATCTTATTTATTGTATTGAATATATTGTATTTTTTAAATGATTTTATTATTATTTCTATATTTAGAAACTCCAACTCTTACATTCTATTAATACATGTTACTGTTGAGTATAAGAAACTTAAGTTTGCTACAAAAATAAAATTAATTTATAAGTATTTTTTAAATATTTATAATTTTTTTTTAGTTTCTCCTAGAAATTTTATCATATGGGATTTCAATATGATTGATCTGTTAAAAATTCTTCAAAAAATATATTATTGATTTTTGTAAGGGACTAAAAATATAAATAAATATGTACTTTTATTTTGATATTTCTAAGTAATGTTATATCGTTTCTAAAACTAATTTCACGAAATCAATATTTGAATTTTTCAATTGAATAATTTATATATATATATATATATATATATATATATATATGTTCGTACATTTGTGTATCTCTATCAGCGTGTACAAGGTTGCACGTTGTCCGTATGCGAAACCTTATGAGGATCCTTCGTCGTCCATATCGTCATCACTGTCCGCCGATACGTGATCCTGTCCGAATAGCCGCGAGGGGGCTTCTTAATCGGCCCCGGAATTTCTATGAATACATTCGCCCCAAAGAGATTACAACTGAACACGTCAGTCTACGGCGATCGTCGTCGTTATTTCAGGCTTTCATATTACGTTCAAATACACCCACATGCATACCTTTCTAGAGATTCTCTTCACATATATATGAACGTATTTATATACACACATACCCCATTTACCCATACAAGTACGTGCATGCGTGTGTGTATATGTGTGCGTGCATAAATCTACATTTATTTGTATGCGGAGGCAAATACATAAAACGTTTTTATCCAAAATACAGGGTTATCAAAAAAGATCTCTTTAGTTTTAAGGCGTATATCTCTTTTAATTTCAGACATGTAATTATAATGTTTGTTGTTAAATGTTTATCAACTCAAAATGTATTTATTCTATGGATATAAACTGAACTTGTGCATGACGTTAAAGTCACGGTTCTATTGGAAAGAATTTATTACACAAATTATATGTTATATAAAATACGGATAATTTTTTAAATATAGTCATTTTATTTTAACATAAATGAATCACTCATCTCAACACCGTAAGATTTTAGAAATGTATTCAATAGTCAATTATTGGTTACTTTATTTGCTCATAAGAATTTCGATTGTATGACCACCCAAATGCATATTAGTGAATAATGGAAACAATAAGTGCTTATTAAACACATTTATAAAATCATTGTAGACGTATGTGTATTTATGCGAATTTCATACTATTTTTAATGATATAATTATTAAAACAATCCATTAATTATAATTTAAACGAAAAAAAATTAAAATGTGTTTGATAGAATGAAAAATTTAGAATATTTTTATAGTAAATATAAATATAATAATTAGAAAATGATCTTATCACAGATGTTTCTTATTCAATTAAATACTGCAAACTAGTAAAATATAATAAGAATAAAAAAGAAATTTAAGAAATACTTTTCATTAAAATTTTAAATATTCTGTGAATGTTTATTCTTTTGAAATGAATAAAACAGCAATTACTCTTTATTTTTATTTTTCTCCAGTTGGATGCATTTTAAACGATTTAATCAAATAAAATTACTTTATTTCTAAAGTCTAACGTTTCATATTTCTGTTAATATTTCAACTTGAACTATCAAGCTTCAAATACCTCTTTTATATAAAACATTATTGCAGTTTATCTTTTACGATACAAATTAAAGTTCTTACAAGTTTTAATCGCCCTTTAGTGCTGTTGAAATCTTTTCCAAGTATTTATGCGAGTATGATTTAGCGATAACAACATTTATAAACGAACTTATTTAAATTAGTTTTGATATTTTTTAAATATTGTTAATTATTCATAAATATAAATATTTTTAGAATTTTATAAAAATTATCATATATAATTTTTAATTTATATATTTAAATGACATAAAAGTACTTTAATTTGTTAAATCTTAATTTTCAGGATGTTTAAAATATATATAATAGTTGTTTAAAATGTTTTTTGTAATAATCTTATAAATATATTTTTACAAAAAATACTATTTCAGTATTATAATTTTTTTAAAAAATTAGTTATTAGTATTGCTTGAGTTATTTTAATCCAGTTTGATATTTTAAACAAATATGTTTTATTATAATTCTTATTATATGATTTTAAACAAACTTTAAATAAAAAAGATCATTTCAAAATCCTGATTATTCATCCGTAATCTAATCATACGCTGTCGTAAATGCGTGACGAACATAAATTGCGTATATTTCCTATTTTATTTCGTATAAAATAAAGATCGTAAAAGAACATTCGTATAACGGACAGATATAAAATGGATGTCGCATTGTACTTTGTAACACAAACGGTCATTGAATGTTTAGGATATCTGTTGTTTTCTTATCAAAAAATATATACAGTTTCGAACTTAATTTCGTTACTATTGATTTGTGCTCTATTTTTAAGAATTATATATATATATATATATATATATATATATATATAGCATTTCCAACCTAAAAAATTAACAACTAAGCATTTTTCAAATTTACCATTTATATTTTACTGTCGGATTATCGAACAATGTCAGTTAATTTAATGAAAAATCAAAATGCCAGATGGCACCGAGTTCAAATTACCTAAGGGAATATTTAAAATTGCGGTATAAATATATACATACATTCATACGTATATATATATATATATATATATATATATATATATATATATATATATATATATATATATATATATATATATATATATGTGTGTGTGTGTGTGTGTGTGTGTGTGTGTGTGTGAGTGTATTTGAGTGTGTATACATCAATGTATTGTGGTTTTTCGGTTCACTTCCCGACACTTATATTAAAATGTGTGCGTGTTTATTCTAAAATTAAACAAAACGTCGCTTTTATCTCGTTTCAAACTAATTACTATTTTGTATTTGTTATAATTACATTTTATTAATAACAATAAAAGCCGTAGAGAATTAATATTAAATAAAAATTGGTATATCTGCAAAACATTTAAAAAGTATGTATTTGTATACATACATAATTGATGATATTGTGTCTGTAACAAAATAATTATTATATTATGGTTGCTCATCACTTTGACGAGTTGAAATAACCCTTAAGGCATATGCCAACTTTTATTATGAAAATTATTGTCTCTTCAATATATACATATATATATATATATATATATATATATATATATATATATGTGTGTGTGTGTGTGTGTGTGTGTGTGTGTGTGTGTGTGTGTGTGTGTGTGTGTGTGTGTGTGTGTGTGTGTGTGTGTGTATGTATACATGTATGTATAATTCTTAATGGATTTCATTTTCATTCTATTATTCAAATATAAATGCTGTAAAAAATGTAATTACTTTTAATTTATCATATTGTATTTTGTGCAATTAGAATGTAATTTATTAGTTAGAAAATATCATGAGTTAATTATTTAACTTTATATTTTTTCTCCTGTATATATTTTTTTTAAAAAAAACATTTTTTAATTGTATTTATTGAACAATGAAGAAAAAGAAATTCTGGTTAGAATATTAGTTCAAAGTAAAGTTCTGACACTTTTATTAATTTAAATATTGTATGTTTTTAATGTGTCATATATATATATATATATATATATATATATATATATATATATATATCCATAATCTACAAAAAATATTAAAAATTGTTTTGAAAAATTCCATCTACATTTTTATTTAAATGTTCTCTAACATCTGACTAGCTTTTTGTAGAAATCATCAACTGAAATCTCTTTATAATTACTGTTAGATAAAGGCTTTCCACAATTATTATAACCTTTAACTTTCCAAATCCAACAATCTAATGTCTTTCTTCTTCATTTTAAAACAAATAAATTTTCTTATATTTTTATCCCATCTATCCATAGTTTTTTCTGAGTTTCTTCATATTTTTATATTTACAATTAATAAATTTTATATATATATATATATATATAAATATATATATATATATATATATATATATATATATATATATATAGAGAGAGAGAGAGAGAGAGAGAGAGAGAGAGTTTCATTAGGACCACCCTATATTTAATTCTTTTATAATAATTTTTTAGGTTATTTTTGTTATATTTTAATGTTAAACAATATTAAAAAAAACTTAAGATATATTTATTCCATTATTATTGTATTTTATAATTTAATATTTATCTATTGTTTTAATTGTATTAAATATATAATGTTATAAAAAATTCCTGTAAAATAAAATGATAAATAACTTCAGTTATTATTACAATATTTTTAAAAATCTTGTTTTAAAAAAGCAAAAAATAAAAGTTCTAATTAATAAAAAAAATGAATGATACATACACACACACATATATATGTGTGTGTGTGTGTGTTTGTGTGTATGTCAAATATTGTAAATTAACGACACATTGTAAAAATGGTTGGACACATCGTAACGATGATTGAACATATTTGAGCGTATGTGGTTCGTATGTGTTTAGTGTGTCTTATTATTTTTGAAAAATTCATTTCGTCCGAACGTTTAATACAATATCTCGTTCTCATGTCGCGTCCCGATCCCTCATCTTTTCGTTCGTCCGTCGCGCAGCATCAGCACCAGCGGCGTTGTTAGCAGCGGTGTCTGCGCCCGTATATAACTGACTGCTTTATAGCGTTAACGTCGACCTTCAAACCCCCCGGCGGGAGAACCTTTAATCATGATTTCAGAGCACGATTCTATGCTACAGCAATCAGGGGTCGAACTCACTACTCCGCCCATAAAGTCTGATCTTATAATTAATTGCTGAATTGAATTGGATTTTCATCTTTCTAGATATATACACAACATATTACCAATATTACTACCATATATATATATATATATATATATATATATATATATATATATATATATATATATATATATATAATTTGATAAAAGCATTGCTGTGTGTCAAATAAAGTAGTAATTAAAATTAAAAAGTTTGATTCAAATTCTTTCGTTGTTTAAAACTTAGTCATGCGTTAAATAAGAATAAGAAACGGAATGAAATTTAAAATATGTAAAGGTATTTTGAGAAAAAAATATTAATTATTTAATTATTTCAATTGAAAAATAAATTTATTGTATTTAAATGTAATATATAAATTGTTGAATACATTCTTTTTTTATAAATATTATGAATATAAAAATCTTTCAAGCTAATTTCAACCTAATTAATTATATTTGTTTTTTTAAATCTTTATTTTATTGTTCAGTAAATATTTTTGTTGTAAAATTAGGTAAAAAATGAAATAATAAGATATTTTATATGATTTTAAAATTATAGATTTTTCAATATTCTTTTTATAATCTTCTTCTTTATAATTTATTTTAGGAATATTGAAATAAATGGTTTTAAAATAAATAAATTAAAAGTGTAGAATGAAGAATTGAGTTCGTGCATATATTTTTGATTACAAATATATTTTCAGCTGATATTTCTGTGTATATATTTTTAATGGATGAATAAATCTATTTTTTAAATACGAATAGATATGAATATAATAAACAAATACTATACTTATATGACATTGAAAAAATAATGTGTCTATTGTTCAGTTATTTTTATTCAAACCCTTTAAAAAATTATACTGCTCATTAATTTATAATACAATATATATTGTTATAAATTTAGACGTTGATTACAAACGTGAATAATAAAAAAATGTCCACATAGGATATTCTTATCGTAACATAATCCTTTATGTGACTTTACACTATTTGTGTCTTGAACTCTTTTGTACATTTCAACATTTCGTGTTTCTCAAGACTAATCGGGATTATAGAATAGTGAGTAGTGAATAATAAGTACGGTTTCCGGTACTATTGTTATACTCAAAACGTTCTATTAAATAATTTATGTATTCTCTTGTAGAATCACATTCGTATTGTGAATATATTACTCGCTGTGTTATTTTAATTTATTATTTAAATTAAATGTTTAGATTACATTTACACTCATACACACATATGTGTATATTTATATGTGTATGTTTGTATGGTTTTAAATAAAAAGGTTATATGTATTTTTAATCAAATTGAGATTCTAATATACTATATTTTCTCAAACACGAAGAACCAAATGTAAAAATGACTGATGTTTTAATCTCAGTGGAATAGATACGTAGAAAGGTCAATTAGTTCTCGACCTCACACAGAGAAAGCTATGCTACCGTGAATAATGTAATAAATTTATGTTCAGTGTTCTTTCATATAATTACACACAAAAATTTTGCTCGGTAGTTATGGATTTTTTCTAACGTCTAATTATGTTCAGTGTATAAGACAATTGTTTTTTTTAAAAAAAATATATATGAATCAAATTCAGTATCTTGAATAATATAGGGTCTTCCAAATGTGACGCTTCGAGAAACATGTGTATAGTTTCTTTCGTATCTTTTTAATAAAACATAAATCTAAGCGTCACATTTGGATGACCTTATACTTTATTTCTTTAAGGGGTTATACGCAATTAGAAATTTCAAAAAATCGATTTTTTTTACATTTTCGGAATGCACATATATTTAAGTATATTCTCTGAAAATTTGAAGTAAATCTGATAAATATTTTCGGACATACACCTAAATTTGTAAAAAAATTTTAACATGTAAACTCTTCCGAAACTTCAAACGCGTTTATCTCAAAACGGTGTTTTCATAGTCAATCTCGATATCTCAGAAATGGCTAAACCGATCGGTCTCAAATTTTCACACAATCTTCTCAAATATATTCCTCAGGTATTGAACGAAGGAATAAGGTTTACAAAAATTATTACTATTTTTTTTAAACAATTTGGAGCAAAAATTTTAGTAAAAAACGAAAAATTTTTTTCAAGTAGACGCCATTTTGTCAAAAATGAAAGTTTTTATTATTCCTTCGTTCAATACCTGCATTAATCTATCCTTTAAAATAATTGACCATATTTTTTGATTTCAAATAATCCAAACCGCCGATATGAAGATCACCGCCAAGCACATTTTTTTGGAGGTCGTTCGGGACATCGTCTGCAGGAGCGGTTCACTTCAATATTTTTTTATGATCGACATGTTATTTTATTCTTGAAAGTAGGATCTATTCAAATAACCATAATTTGTAATTGCAAAATAAATACTGTTTCTAAAAAAAATCCTAAAAAAACGTCGTTTTTGCACTTCGCAAGTGCGTATAACCCCTTAAAGAGGAAAATACATTGAAATAAATAAACACATTGTTGCAGTAAACTAATATTTTGTATTAACATACTCAACCATTAAAGAGTTAATCGTATTGTTTAAGGTTAATAAAAAAATTTTAATATCTCAGATTTATTTTCATTATTTTTTCACATATTTTGAATTATCATACAATTGATAAAAGTATCGATGATATTTGTAGGAAAATTCAAAAAATGATAGTGAAAAAATGTACAGTAAGAAATAAGAGGAAAAGTGAATGGTTTTAAATATCAATTTTGTTTATAATGCCATGTGATATATATTTATATATATAAAGATTTAACTTGTATAATATTTTTCAATTTAAATCCTTTTATCTTTATTGTTCCATCACTTGTTTGTTTGTATCCATTATTAAATATATATATATATATATATATATATATATATATATATATATAATGTATGTGTGTGTGTGTTGTGTTTAGTATGCATTTAAAGTATTGGTAGTTCCTGTCCAACATACTTAAAAAAATGTTAATCGACATTTTTATAGATCGTAAACATCAAACATGTTTTATTATCGTCGATAAAATGAAATTAACGTATCGCTTTTTTTGATGAATATTAACGTCGTGCAAATGTAATAAATTCATACGACCTTTGAAGTTTAATAATTTGTCATTTTTTTATAACGTTAACTTCAAACTGTTCGAAATCGTTACGAAATGTAATATAAAATTTGGATTGAATGACATGCTCTAACAACATATGTACATGTAAATTATATAGCCTCACTATAAACGATATATGACAGTTTATCATGTTTTTTTAAAAAAAAAATTTAGGCTTCTAATTTAAATTATTTCAGTTGCGTGTAAATCTACAAAATATTCTCAATATATAGACAGGAACATAACGCAAATTTAATCAAAAATTATACACAAATATATATATATATATATATATATATATATATATATATATATATATAAAAAACCAATCAAAAATCAATTTAAATAAAAAAGAAAAAGGCGAATAGAAAGAAAAATTATTAATCAGATATATTGATAGTACAATACAATTCAATAGAAATAAAAGCTAAGTCATGTCTTTATTTTTTAGGCACATTTAACACTCACATGCACAGATTCATATATTAATTTTAATATATGTATGTATATATGTATTATATATACCTATGTATGAGTGAGTGACAAATGTGTTTATATTCAAACTTAAATTTAGAGCTGTGCGTTGGTAGAATATAAAATGTCTAATCCTCTTGACTAGGGGCTGTTTCTAATTTAACCGAACGACCAGGCAACCAAGTAAGCAAAGCATTTAGAACCGAATATTATTCAAACCAGAGCCAGCAACCACTCAGTCTATATTAACCTATTGTATGTGATACAGAAGGCGATCAGACATCCACGGTATCGCATGCCATACGGCGATACCGCATATAAGAGCCATCAATCACGATCAGATTGTTCTACAGTGGCGTCCTCAAATTTAATTTATAACTTATTTATATAGGTGAATATTATCTAGATATAAATATATGTGTACATGTCTATATAAATTAAAAATTCAAATAAATAGTTAACTTTATTTAAGTCATATGAATATAATATAAGAATGAAAATAAAATATATTATTTGTTTTAACCCTTATCGGACGTTAGCATTTTATACTTAAATTTCCACTAAGTCGAAGATATATTTGAGTGCTTATTGTAAGAGAAGAGTAACTAACGTTACTTGATATAAAAGATAGTTTTGTGCATAAAAATATTTATATTTACATTTTAAATGTTTACATTTTTTTAAACGTGTAATCTTCAAGCTTAAATGTTATTTATATTTTTTCAATGTGTGATATTTTTGGAAACATTTTCCTACATGAAGGAATGGTTTTCTGTTACAAGTTTCGCAGAAGTATATAGTCGTCTTTCTTCCTCCAGGTAACATCCGATTGGAATATACAATGCAGTTATTATGCTTCCCTTGGGAATGAGGTTGCAAAATATGCAGCTTCATCACAAGAATTAAAATCACTTGCCGAATATTCAAAATTTTCACATATTTCACTACAACTATCACTTTTACTTTCCATATTACTATAGTTTTTTTTTATTAATTTTTGGAGGAATAAAATATTATAATGTAAGTAAAATAATTTCTGAAATATGACAGAACGTGTTGTCTGCTATCGAGTAAGAATTAAACTGTAAAAACATATAGTGTGTACATTCAGCAATGAGGACGTTGTTACTTGTTCAGTCTTGTCACCTCGCACGTGACATACGACTGATAGAGCAAAGTTGTAATGTCACGTCAGAGGTGACATACGACCGATAAGGGTTAATTATGTGGCAAATTCATTTCATCACCACAAGATGAAAGTATTTAATAATTATTTCTTGTTCGCTAAAAAACTGATGTATATTTAAATGGTTATTATCGTCTTGTGTACTGGGGTGATATTTAATTTTGTGTTCAAATATAAAATACAAAATTATCAGTATTTTCTATCAATATATTTGTAAAATCAAAAATGAAAATTAGCATGATTTTTCTCCTCTTTTAAAAATTGTTAGTGCTGGTACTATCATTCATTTTTCCCAAAAATATTAATTTCCTTTTTATTATTTTTTTTTTTGATAAATAAAACTTATAAATACACACAACAGACATATATATATATATATATATATATATATATATATATATATATAAATATATTGGGTTATTAAAAAATTATTGTTACTATTTACTGACAGATGGAGATTTAGTTAATTTTGACAGTGCACCATTTTGTGAGATATTAGTGTTTATATTGTTTGAAAAGTGACAGTTCATAAAACATTTTAAAATAGATTTAAACAAAAATTGGTGCATTCATTGAAAAGTTATTAATATTGAAGAAAACTGAAAATCAGGAATATTTTCGACACATTTCATTTTTTTATTATAAATAAGAGAAAAACACCCATAATTTTTTTTTAATGTTAATAGACATGATGCTCTAAGTAGATTATCAGCAACGAATCGGTTTCGTCGATATCGAGATGGAAATGTTGAAATGAAAGATGCACCTCGTTCTGGACGATCTATTGTGGAAAGTGCCGATAAAATCTTGTAAAAAATTAAAGAAAATCAACATATAAGCATCTATGACATAGCTAGGACGCTAAACATTGATAATAAATATACAATAGAGGAAAATATTATTTCAAAATAAATTTTGTTTCTATTATGAATTGAAATTATTGATTTATATTGAACAATAAAATATATTTATTATCTTTTATTTTACTTATTATTTGGAATAATCTATGTTAATTATATTATGTGTGTAAGTATATTTAAGTATATATCATAACCATTATCATCATCATAATTAACCTCAATCTTTCTATTCACTGCTGCATAATTTTATATACTTTTATATTAAAAATGTTTTGATATTAACCCTTATCGGTCGTATGTCACCTCTGATGTGACATTACAACTTTGCTCTATCAGTCGTATGTCACATGCGAGGTGACAAGACTGAACAAGTAACAACGTTCTCAATGCTGAATGTACACACTATATGTTTTTACAGTTTAATTCTTACTCGATAGCAGACAACTCGTTCTGTCATATTTCAGCAATTATTTTACTTATATTAAATATTTTATTCCTCCAAAAATGAATAAAGAAAATTATAGCAATATGGAAAGTAACAGTGATGGTTGTAGTGAAATATATGAAAATTTTGAATATTCGGCAAGTGATTTTAATTCTTGTGATGAAACTGCATATTTTGCAACCTCATTCCCAAAGGAAGCATAATGACTGCATTGTATGTTCCAATCGGAAGTTACCTGGAGGAAGAAAGACGACTAGATACTTCTACGAAACTTGTAACAGAAAACCATTCCTTCATGTAGGAAAATGTTTCAAAAAATACCACACATTGAAAAAATATAAATAACATTTAAGCTTGAAGATTACACGTTTAATAAAATGTAAACATTTAGAGTGTAAATATAAATATTTTTATGCACAAAACTATCTTTTTATATCAAATAATCTTAGTTACTCTTCTCTTACAATAAGCACTCAAATATATCTCCGACTTAATGGAAAGTTAAGTACAAAATGCTAACGTCCGATAAGGGTTAAATTAGTTCTTTAATTTTCAAAAAGTACAGAAATTAACAAATATAAAATTATATCAAAAATAATAATATTTATTTATTCTTAAATTATTTCTCATTAAATATTTTTGGTACTGCTGTTTTAAATAAATTTAATTATATATATATATATATATATATATATATATATATATATATATATATTATATATATTATATATATTCAAATAAAATTGAAGAATAGTAAGCAAGTAAATGTATGTCTAAACTTTTCAATTTCATTTGGACCAGATATATATATATATATATATATATATATATATATATATATATATATATATACTTTATCTTTAAAATATAATAACAGTACATTAAAATTAATACAGAGAAAATTTAATGAATTCATATTTCTTTTGTAAGTATTTATTGAATGTAAATGTTTCATTGAATTTTCTATACATAACATGCTATTCCAAATAATAAATTTTTGAAAAATTACATAAGTGTGTTGAATTTAACTTATTAAAGAATCATATTTTATCTCTATTTCTATGTTTTTCATTCTAGCTATATCAGTGCATAATCTACTGTAGTGTATATATAATATTTAATATAAAGAAAAATGCGTTTTAAATATTAATAGTAATGCATTTTGAAGTAATTATATAATATGTATTTCTTCGCCTTGGGTTGAAATAGATTTTAGTTGAAACTGTACATGATTCATGTAAAGTTGTGTTGTGAATATGCAGTGTTTTAAAACTTTATTTTTTTGTATTTTTGTATATTATTAATAAAATTAACAATTTGTTTAGTGAAATTGAAGAATAATTCAGTGTTTTGAATTAATTTGCAGAATTAAAGGTAGGTGTACATTATATGATATTAATATTTGTAATCTTTAAAACTTGTATGAAATCTGTATGTATATATATATATATATATATATATATATATATATATATATATATATATATATATATATATATATATATATATGCATATAAAATTAGTATCATAATTTATTTTTATATGAGAAGAGTATAATAATTAATTTTTAGTATTGACTTTTTTCAATTTTGATATTATAAATAACATAACCTTTCTCTAAGAATATTTTTTTATTTATTTTTACATTATCTTTTTTAAATAAGATATTTTAAGTAATAAATTATATTTATAAATATTATTGTTTTAAGCATGTACAATGTTTATTTCTCAAAAAAATGTTTTAAAGACTTGTACAGATATAATTTAGATATACCATCATTATTTGGCAAATATTAAAAGTGGAACAATTTTCCCTAATTCTCATATTGATTTTATTTGATTCGAATTTTACAGTGAGTAATATCATTATTAATGATAAAAATAATTCCAATTATTAAATTTTGTGTTTTTTCAATCTACTTAATTTTCTTCAGTTTTCCAAAAATATTTATAGTGATAAATAAATTCATATTTACTTTGTAAGTATTTATTGAATTTTCTATACATAACATACTATTCCAAATAAATCTTTAAAGAATTGAGTATGTGAATTGAATTGAACTTATGAAATCATATTTTATCTCTGCCTCTATGTATTTTTCTTCATTCTAACTATATCAATGCATAAATTACTGCAGTATATATTTAATATATAGAAAAATGTTACTTAAATATTAACAGTAACGCATTTTGAAGTAAATACATAATATATATTTCTTCGCCTTGGATTAAAATAGATTTTAGTTGAAACTGGACATGTTTCATGTAAAGTAGTGTTGTGAATATTTAGTGTTTTAAAATTGGATTTTTTTGTATTTTTGTATGTTAATAATAAAAATTAACAATTAGTTTAGTGCAATTAAAGTATAAATCAGTGTTTTGAATTAATTTGCAGAATTGAAGGTATGTGTATATTATAGGTTATTATTATTTTTCATATGTAAATCATGTATGAAATCAATATGTACTTGTATATATATATATATATATTTACATACACTAGTATCATAATCTATTTTTATATTAGAAGAGTATCATAATTATTTTTTTTATAAATACCTTTTTTATAAGAATATTTTTTATTTCTTTTTTACATTATCTTTTTAAAGTAATATATTTTTAAGTAATAGATTATGTTTTTAAATATTATTTTTTACACATGTTAAATTGCTTATTTCTCAAAAAATGTTTTAAAGACTTAAGCAGATATAACTTAGGTATACTAGCAGTATTTAACAAATATTAAAAGTGGAACAATTTCCCCTAATTCTGATTTTTATTTGATTTTTGCAGTGAGTAATATCATTATTATTATGATAAAAATAATTCCATTTATGAAAACTTGACTTTTTTTACTTATTTCATTTTCTTCATTGTTTTCCATAAATATTTATAGGGATTGTTTTATATAGTTTCAATAACTTGTTATATATATATATATATATATATATATATATATATATATATATATATATATATATATATATATATATATATCTTATTGATTGGATCATTATTTGAAATTTCATATTTAGTTTAGTTTTGGAATACAGTTTATAATATATTTTAAAAAAATAGTTTGATTAAAAAGTGATAACCTATTAATTTGAGATTGTGGAATTTTTAATATGTTTTGGGTTAATATCTTTGATTTGCTTCATTAAGATGGTGGAATTGAAGCTAGTTAATTTTTTTGTTTAAAAAGTGTGTAACCATTACATAAAAGCATTTCAACCGCGATAGATTTTAATTGAAAAATATCTTCTTTTTTTTAATTACATATATTATAAAATTTGAAATTAATAATTTATTATTATATACTTAAATAATCATATATATATATATATATATATATATATATATATATATATATATATATATATATATATAGCAAAAAGTAGGTATTACCAATGGATAAGAGAAAGAGAAAGCAACAGTAAACAAAAAGGGGTTGCTGTTGCTACCGATATATAAACCAAATTTGTGTTTATATGAATTTGTGGTGTATGATATAATTTATCCCGTTTAGAGTATGTGTAAGTGAATATTTTCAGTCTTTAATATAATTTGGGTTTTTGAAGAATACATTAAATTTTATTTATTTTAAAGCTTGTTTTGATCAAATTTACTTTTGATCTTTTAGTAGGAAACATACTTCGATGTTATTTAAAATGATTTTTTATGAATTAAAAAGAAAAATTATTTTCATAAATAATTTCTTCTATATTATTTATTGTTTGAAAAAACTGGAATATTTTAAATTTCTAATATTAATAATTTTTCAATTTTAATTTTACTAATCTTGATTTTTTAATCAATATTTAATTTGTATTTTGGTAATCTGCATTTAATGAATATAAAAAAATAATTAAAATTTTATTGAGAGTTTTATATGATTGTTTTTCTATTGATACTATTTATTTTAATAAACTACACATTTTCTTTAGATTTGAAATTATTCAATCGTTAAATAGACGAATTTATCAACAAAATATTTGATCAAATAAAATACTTATAATAGAACAATTATACCAAAAATATAATTACCTGCTTATGACGATACGTGAAACCATTTTGATTCCATGTGCTTATATGTAACATGCATAGCATAATATACATGAATAGAATGTCTGATTAAATTATAATGGTTGGTGCCCCCTACTCTCTATTTCTTTACGTCATTATTGTACTATTTATGATTACATACGAATAGAATTCAATTATATATGTGTATGTTAGTATGTCGATTAAATGGCCAAGAGTATGTATGTTCGTGTTCCTTTTTTTATTTTAATATATATATATATATATATATATATATATATATATATATATATCTGTGTGTGTGTATTTTATTTCTTCAACACGAATATACAAAAACTTATTATCTTTACATGTAAAATATACTTTGCGCATTTTTAATTCTGCCCGATATGACAATATGACAAATTTAAATAAATTATAATTTAAATACGTGTTTGAATTAATGGGGGAGCAATTTTATATGTCAGAGAGCGTGGGGACTTGATTGCGACGACTTGCATCTTTAATGTCGTTTCTATATATGTGCTTTTTTGAACTATTCATGTATAGAGTCGGACACGAACTCACAAAAATACATATGTATGTAAATAGATAAAGTAGGTTTAATGTTAATAATTCCAACTGGTCTGATTCAAATGAATAAAGGGTTTTAATCTCTCAGTCGTTGTTTCTTTGTAGTGATTTTGACTTTTGTTTGATGCTTGTTTGTCGTACTGTTTAGTTTTGGTATTAATTTTTATTTACATTGAAATAAAATCAGACTTGGTAAAAAGTGTTGTTCTTGAAAAGTATTTACCGCAAATGGACTAATAATATTGTTTTATTTACTTGCATTTGTAATTAATATAATGTATTGATTATAGACATTTGGATCGTTTATTTTTCATATTTTTTTAATATATATTTATAATTTTAATAGCTGGAAATGTTTTGTAAAGTATCCTATTTTAATTTATTAAAAAAAATATTTCTTTAGCTAGTTTTTTTACTTTAGAGAGTAAATAAACATTTGATGTTATATTAGATAAATAAAATAGATGTCTAATCATAAATATTTGCTTTTTAGTTAACAATTATCACAAAAATTAAATTACAAGCAGATATGTTCTCCTGATACAAATGATATGATTTTTTTCAATCGTTAATTATAACATTTTTTTGTAATTACAAAAATTGTGTAATGTGTGTTGATTTGTATAGAAAATTTATTTGAATATTCTTCCACTTGAACAATCTTCCACTTGTTCCTTATATTCACATTTAAATCTTTTATGTTGTTCAAATACTCTTCTTTAAAATGAACACGTAAGAATTTCTCTAAGACTTGTGTTAAGTAAATAAAAAGTTTAACTAATTTTTTAGCTTTATTCAAAAATTAATATTTTGTTTACTAAATTGTTTATTCAACATTTTTACATTAAGCTTTAAAAATATTTATTCTTTCTTTATACTGACTTACTAAAAAAAGATATATTTGTGTGTAAGAATTGTTAATATCTTATTTTACACATTTCAATAAAATAAATTCCAATAATATTTAATATATATAATGTACTTTGTTGCAACTAAAGATTTTCTTTGAAAGTAAATAAGTTTTAATATTTATTAAATAGTTGTTGATGAAAATATTAATTACATTTTATTTTCATAGCACTTTTTTATTATTTTAATAACATGTAGAATATTTGAAACTTTAACCGAATCAGTTTGAATTTAACTACTATTTAAATTTGCACAAGTGTTGAAATCTTTTAAAACCCTATAAAACTTTTCAAATAAAATCTCTAGAAAACAATTTGACAATAAAATACGAAAAGTATTGCCATCGTTAAATTTCTGAGCATTGACCGAAAATAAATGAAGCGATTGAACTGAGTAGATTGGATGATAGGTTATTTGTTAGAATACTATAAATTATTTATTATACGAAAAAGATATATTGATTTATTAATTAAGTTGATTGATTGAAATTTGTTTATATATTTTATAAACATTTTTAACATACTGATGAAATAATGTTTTTTAATCAAAATATTTTTTTTAAAAAAATACATTACATTAATATCGTTTAAAATGATATTTTCAGAGCGGTTAATAAAAATATTCAATTTTTATGCTGATTATAATAAAAAGAAGATTACAGAAAAATGGTCTATTAAGAAGTGTTTTATAAGTGCGAGATGCACTATTGACCATAAATGATTCGATAAAATAAGCTATAGAGTTTGTTTGAGAGGTCGTAAAAAAGCGATGAGAAATTCTTCATTCATAGTACAATATTTTATGAACGCATGACTTTCAAAAAGAGAACGAATAAATTGAAATATTGAGTTATGAATAAGAGAACAAAATTGAAATTACATTGATAATTTTTCTCTTTTTCATATGTGTGTATGTGTATATATGTATATATATATATATATATATATATATGTATGTACATGTGTGTGTGTATACTGAAAATTTCAACAGAATTTGCTAAGAAAATATTCTTTTATATAAATATAAAAAACACGTCTTTTCATGTTCCTCTGATATCAACAATCATCGTTTACATTTTTCAGTTTTTTTTTTGTTTAAAATATATTTTTACTTCTAGAACCTCTCTAAGTCTATTGTCATTTTTATGTAAATAAATATATATTTTTTTGTATATGTAATTTCATCAGCAAATTACATTGAAAAATGAGTAATGGACTAGTAACATCTAATATTTGTAAACATTTTTCTTAAATATATTTTTTTGTACATCATTAACCTTATTTTATACTTTGAAGTATTTATAGATAATAAATATCAGATAAATGTTGAAATTCAGAATAATAATGTTTTACTACAGATCTTTGGTAAAGAAAAGAATTTTAAGGTGATTTTCGTGACTAGTCATTTGATTTAAATATAAAATTGTTTGTGTAGTTGTCGATTTTTTAGAGAACATTTTTAATTATTATGGAAAAGAATAAAAACAACAATATATTTCGTTTTTTTTTAATAAGAAGCTTATGTCTGTCAATGTACAAAAAAATTGATGTAATATTCTTCAAATTAAATTATTATATATCTTAAAGCTTAAATCTATCTACATTTTTATAAAAATATTTCTATAAATGTTCTTATTAATGATTAATATATAAATAAATAATCAATTAAATTTGAATTTTATAATAAATTATTCATTCGTAAAAAGAACGTTGTTTTTATATTGCAAACATTTAATTAATATAAAATGGAAAAATAAATTTCTGTTATATTTTCGTTAAAAAAAATAAAACGTTTAATTCTGATTTACTTTAGATTTTATGTTATTTCACATTAGTTTCACTTTTAACATATTTTGTATAAAAATAAATAATCTGTAAATATTTCATGTCCTAGAATAATATGACTGTAAGGTTATTTGATATAATTTTTAACAATAAATTTTTCTAATCTTTAAAAACGATCAGTGTTTTCTAATTGTATTTTTTATTTTATTTTTCAGTTAGTTTTTATTTTATTATTCAGAATTTATATAGTAGAATTTCTTTTTTACATTTTATGATAAATAGTAATGATAATTAATCGTAGTTTTATACTTTAAATAATTATAATTGTATTTTAAAGATAAAAATCACTAACTATTTAATAGGATCTTAAATAAAAAAAATAGAACAAATTAGTAAATAATTATTATAATATTAATTTATCTATAAATGTATTTTATATTTTTAGTCAATTTCATTTTTTATAATTTCGACGACATATTTTGTTGAAATCGGAATGGAATATTAATACATTTTTTTATGAGTAGTGTGTGTGTATATGTGTAGAGAAAGAGAAGTAAATTTCTGTCAAATTTAATCAAAACCCACGTAAATATATTAAGTAAAAGTGATTCTAACCCCTGGATTATATATTTTTGATCGACTGACAAAATAATTTTATTAGACATGTCTAAAAGGGAAACAATTCTTTAATATATCAGTTTTACCAACTATAAAAAGCAACCATTGTTTTATTATTTACACATTTCTGCTATTTTTATCATTCGTCTAAATGTGAATTGACGATTGCCACGCAAATGGGAACTGAAAAGTAGATCGCGTGCTCATAAAGGTTTGATACACCTGCACTATTCGTTAGTGTAATAAAGAGTAACAGATACCGAATAAATGGAACAGTATCAATTAGTTTCGAATGAAAAATTTAATACCGTGTTATTATATCGAAAAATAGTGTTTTATGAACAATGATGACTTTGAAATATATGAATGGTTGTAAATACTTTCTGTTGATTTTTGAATAATTATAAATATATTAGATTTATTTGAAAAAATATTGTGAAATTTTAAATAAGATTTTTTTACAGAAATACATTTTTGGATAGAAATAAAAACTTAATTAGGAGTAAAAATGAATTGATTCTTATACACGATTCAATTACTAGTTGATTTTTTTAGTTTTTTTTTAAAAAAAAAACTTAATTTACTCATTTAAATAATTTTATTTATTTTAAAAATCTGATAAACCATTTAAAAATGATACAAATGGAACAACTGTTGATATTAAGTTCAACAGGAACATTGATCTTGAGTTTTTATATAAAACAATTAAATACACAAAAATGAAAACAATTATTCATTTTAAAAATATTGTTATAATGAAATGAGTAAAATTATTTTTTAAACAGATTTATTCTGTAATTGAACATTGGGTCATTGTTTTGGTATTTATTTATGATTACTTTTAACTTTTCAATCAATTCTGTTGCTTAGAAAAAAGTTATTTGCCGATATTTTTCAGTATTATATTTTTTATAATTTTTTCAAGATACTGATGTAGAAGTATGATTTAGAAAAAAAGTCTAAGTGAATTTTCAACTTTAAAATTTGTTCATTTTTTATAAATTGTTTATTAAAAGAGCAGGTTTGTTTTTAACTTATAAAAAAATTCATTAATTTATTGTATATATTTCATTGTTTAATATATTTTTTTATAAATCTATATATTTCAACACTCTAAGATTTTATAATGTTCAATAATCACTTATTGTTCATTTCATTCACTAGTGTTGTATTATTGAAGTGATTTTTCCACATATCAGAACAAATAGTTAGCGAAGCTAGCCGAGAAATAAAATTTAGAATAAATCATGGAAAACTGTTCAATGTTTGTTTGCTTTGCATAAAAAAAATTAAAAAAAAAACAAATAGAAATTGAAAAGGTAACTTCTTAAGATGATTAGCAAAGGTAGATAAAATTGTTTATTACTATAATAAAAATGCATGAATACACTTTTAAAAGATAAAAATTGGTTTAAAAGTGTAGTTAATGATTATTACAAATTCATTATTTTTCATTTTCAAGAGATATAATTTTACGTAATAATAAAAATCATCAAATAGGCTAGTAAAAATTAATCAAATTTATTTGGATGAAATATTTCAATATTTGATCAATGTAATCTAACAACTGTTAATTATATCAATAAAACATAAATCCTTAATTCCATAATATCTCAGACTTTAAATAATTTTGAATATCTGTCAGAAATAACAAGAAATAGAAAAAAATAAAAATCTTTATGAATATAAATAATTATATTTTTTAATATATTTTTTTGTCCTTTATTTCATATTCTTAATATTTTTATTGAATTATCAGTATTACATAGTTTAAAAATGTAAAAATCAATCTAGATTTATTTAATAATGGTTTTTGAGTTGAAACTTATTTTATATAAGTGCAAAAATTATGATATATGAGTTTTAATAGAAGAAAATACAATATAATAAGATCTCAGATAATGAAATAATCAGTTTTAAATTTGATTATTTTAAATATTATATTTTATTCTAAAGAAATATATATATATATATATATATATATATATATATCTTGATGTGTGTTGGGGTGTGTGTTATGTATTTGTGTATATCTATGTGAGTATTTGTGTATGAAATAGCATTAAAGCCACGCTATGTTGCGCAGTGGAAACTGTAGAAGCGTGCTTGATGAGGAGCTATTCAGTTGTATCGAACTGGAACGACTGTCTGTGAGCTGTTTCTTCGCTCTGAGCTATATAAATATATATATTTTTTTATAGTTGTGTAGTCGTCGTCAGTCTCTCGCCCCCGTACGTCACTCGTTGTCGGGCATTCGAAATGTTCTCGTCGCATTCCCCGTCCTTACTGACGTACCACACGCTCACTCACACTCCTCATGTCGTCGTCTCCACAATTCGACGCTCTTGAAACGAATCATAAAATATCAAGATGTTATTGATCTTCCGCATGTGTGCTCTGCTCTTATTTAACCGAAACGCCGATCCAGAATAAAACATGGCCATTTCGTGTCTCTCTAAGATCGGTGCGTTTCATTTGGACACGTCTTTCTCTTTCTATAGCCACTTAATTGAAATTTACACTAATTTTTTTCTTTACATGAACACGACGTCTTAATATCCGATATATATATATATATATATATATATATATATATATATATATACCGTGAATATTTCTTAGAAATATTAAGGTTGATTTTTTTATATGATTAATAATTTTTTACATTTAAAAAATGTACGACATTTATGATTTCATATATATTATCTATATGTATGCATTTGTGTGTGTAGGTGTGTGGATTTATATAAATGTACATATGTAAATTACAACCTAGAACTATTTGCTCACTGTAATTTCTTAGTTTACTTCATTTTATTCGAAATTCTTGGAATAGTTATAATCTTTAAGTAAATAAAGCAATTAGTGTACTTTTACGATTTCTTTGTTTCGAAATATATTTCAAAAAAAATCTAAACTTGAAAAATGTAACTCAAAATTTAATATATACTAGTTCATGTTAACTATTTCGAAGAAAACTAACAAGTAAAGTCTATAAAATTTAATAGAATTGTTTTATAAAAAATTTATAGGTCTTACAAATGATGTATGTTCTTCGAATTTAGTCGATATTGTCTTTTAGTTCTTTTAAATCCTATTTTAAAAATAATTGTATCTACAATAGTCAAGAATTATTGCTTTTTTATTACAGTTTTATTTTGAAATGTAGTTTGAAAATTTTCCAATAAACTGAAGTCGAAAATAAAATTTATTATCGTTAATACAATTCGTTTTTAAGAATAATTTTCTGAAAAGAAGTTCAGTATGTTTACTAGTCACATTTTAAACATATATAAATGTAATAATTTTATTTGTTCGTACTTCCCTCTCTCTCTCTCTCTCTCTATATATATATATATATATATATATATATATATATATATATATATATATATAATTTTGATTTTGGAATTGTAGATTCTGTGAATTTATTGATGTTATTCTCTTTATTTGCATGATGTTTAAAAGTGTCTCCATTCAATTTTTAGGAACCGTTTTTATATTTCCACTGATGATCAATCAATAAATAAAAATCTTTCTTTTATTTTTAATATATATAAAAAAACAACTTAAGTATATTACATTTTAATTAAAATAAATTATTATTATTATAAATAAATTGAGTTTAGTGTTTCGAGAAATGAAATAAATTTAATAAATAAATAACAATTACACTAAAAAAATGTTCATGAATAATTTCGTTCTTCTTTTTACAAAAAACAATCTTTTTTAATTCCATCAACTTCAGTTATTGAATTTTATAATACTCTTTCTAAAAGTCAGCATTTAGTTTAACAGTCCAATATTAATGCATTCGATTGTAAAATAATTTATATACATTTTTAAATATCTTTTAGATCTGAATATAGCTTTTTTATAAATTTTATACTTAAAAGATTAATACATAAATGGTAGAAATTTAATATTTACAACCACTATTGGAAATATCCTAGATAATTATACTTGTTTGTCTTATATTGAATTTTTAAATTAATTTCTGTTTGGTTTTGACAATCAAAATTTTTTTATTTTAAATTTTTAATCATTTTATTTTGATATTTTTTGTGTTTTATATATATATATATATATATATATATATATATATATATATATATATATATAAATCAATTAATATTGGTGAAATAAGGAATAAAAATATTTTATAATATTTATTTATTAAAATTAAAAAAATAATAGAAATATTAAGCTAATAAATTTTCACAATCTTATCCACTTTATTGAATAATTATCTATTTTTAAATTAAAATTAGGTAACATTATTTATTACCCCATTCGTCTGATGGAACATCTGTTAGTTTATTCAGTTCACAAAAATTAAAATAGTGATTAGAATAAAATAACTGACAGCTTAGAAAAGGTGATAGAATGACGTGGATTTTCACTGCGTTCTAAAATTATCACTAGTATTGAGTTTAAAAAGTATTAATAGAACTATATTTGTTAAATTTACTTCAAATAAGATCAGTTTATTAAAAATATTGAAAATATTATATTTCATTTCTCTTATTTTTAAAGAAGTGATCTTTTCGTCGACAGAATAATTAAAAGAATTAACATACAATTTTCAAAATTAACAAATAATTTTTTAACAAATATTATATTGAAGTTAAATATTTTTTACAGTATTATACATACTTACACGCAAACACACACACACAGAGAGAGAGAGAGAGAGAGAGACATATATATATATATATATATATATGTATATGTATATGTGTGTGTATTTGCGTGCGTGTGTTATTTGATTTTAATTCAATATTTTTTAATATAATTGTATAAAAATGTACATTTTTTATTAATAATATTTCTTGAAAAAGCTTAGAGATTATAATTTATATTCGACAAAAATAAGTCGCTTGTGTCATAAAGAAATGAGAATATGAATCTACATAAATCAATTTTAAAAATAAATTAATTTTCAGAATCATTAACTAATTCGTCATACATATAATGTATATGTGTGACGAATGAAAAATTTTAAACGCATAAAAAATGGAAAACATACTAACTTCTTAGTGTATTTTGATGTAATATATTTTATTTCATGAACGAATTATTTTGAGCGAGAATATTTTTTAAAGAAATTTTGCTTGGTTAAATCTATCAATGTTCAAAGAATATCGCAGTACCTTTTTTTAGAATTCCCTTTACACCTTCTCACTACTTGATATATATACATACATACATACATACACACACACACACATAATATATATATATGATTAATTAAAAAAAACTATCGATAAAAATGCTGTTAGCTAAATCTATGTGGTTCAAAATTACGAACATGAATTATAAGAGTAAAACACGAAATTTTATTTTTTTATTTTATGTTTATAAATAAAATATCATTTTATATGTTGCTATTATTTAACCTGCCCACGTAATATTTAAATTGTACTTACAATATTAAGTTCGATGAAAGGAATCGATACATATTACCGATACGAGGCATTTTCGAGCAAAAATTTTATTCGTATTGAAAACGAAAGTTAAAAATAGATACAAATATAAATATAAAAATGATTCTACCTAAAGCCTAAAAGATAAAATAATAAAATTTGCTGATAGACAGTGAAAGATTTAAAATTTCAACCTGTCAATTAAAAATGAAATAGAAAATATCATAAATATATCTATTAAGAAAAGATAAACTACATTTTAATAAAAAATGAATTGTATATATAATGCATTAACAAATAAAGTGAAATGCATGCAATTTTAATGAAAATGAGGGAATGGAACATATATTTTAACGTTTCTAACAATATAAGTGTTTTGAATATTAAATTAAGTAAAATATAAGAATAGATATTTTCCTATCAAATGATTTAAATAATAAAGGTTTTTTTGAAAAAATGAATACAAAGTCTTATTATAGATACTTTTTATTATTTAAATATGTATTGTGGAGGTAAATGACAGAGTATAAACTAATTTTAATTTAAAAATGCGAAAAATATATGTAACAGTTAATATTATATTTATGTTTTTCTATAAACGTATTATTTAAAAAATTGTATACTGTTCTTAAGACATTAATTTCATAGAAGTTACTAAACTGATAATATAAATTATTATTTTATAGTATATACAAATTCAGTAATAAAGGTAATTGAAATATTTGTTATTATTTATATTAGTTTATAATTTGGTATAGAAAAAATACTTTTTAAAATGTACAAATAATTATTTTCAAATAAATCTGACATTTAAAATGCTATGTTTTCATTGATATTTTAATATAATTGAATGAAAATAAACATGCTAACATTTAGAGTAGATAAAAATAAATATTGAGAAAACATTTTGTCGACATCCGAGACAATTACCATCATTAAATTGGTTATAAGTTTTGTAATATTCTCATACAATCAGTATTCATAAATATCTGTATAATCAAACATATATTATGTATTGTTAGATCTTGAAACTGTAATTGAGAACAGTAATGATAATTATTATTATTTTCAACTGTGATTACATTAAATTTGTTTATTTATAGATAAATGTTTGTACGTTCGTGTATTAAGAACATAAATAAGTTACAAGATTTAAATATAATGCAATATTAATTTGTTATAATTGCGATAATTAAAATTACACAATAAATATACGAAATATATTATTTTATAAATTGTTAAATTGGCAAATATATATATATATATATATATATATATATATATATATATATATATATACATGAGACAGTATATATACAATGAAACTATTATATTATGAAGTCGAATATTTCTTTATGTTTGAAGAAAAAGCTTTTGATCAATGCATTCTACTTGTTATCGCTTAAGAGAGTGAAATTGCTAATACAAAAAAGAGTACAAAGATGCATGTTAGAAATATCACTTAGAAACAGAAAGTGAAATGAGTAGATTAGAAAAAAATACAAATTGTTTTTAATGAAGAGTGGTTACAATAAATTGATTTTTTTATTCGCTTTAATTCAAAATATTTTTTTCTTTTGACAAAATAGAGGTTCTTATATATTTATTTTAATCTAGTAAAAGCTCAATTTAAAATTGATTATAAAAAATCATAAATTAAAAATTAAAAGGAATGTCTATGAAATCAAATGTTAGGTTATTGAGTATAGCATAAATTTATATCATTGAGTATTCGACAAGTTTTACCATTCAATTTACTGTGGCAAATTTATTTCATCACAAATGAATCATTCATTTAACATCATAAGATTTTATCGACATGTTCAATAATCATTTGTTGTCCACTTTATTTGCAATTGTTCATTTCAATGACCATGTTATCAGCGTCAGAACTCAGTATTAGATTTTATATCTATTAGATTTTTATATTAAATATAAGTGATTGTTGAACACTTATAAAAGTTTGTAATGTCGAGGTAAATGATTTATTTGTATTACAAATTCCTATCATTTTTGTTATTTTCATATTTGCTATTTTGTACAAAATTTATATAAAGATTTTAGAAAATGACTCATTCCTTCAATAAATTAAAAATATCGTTTCGTTGAGTGTTATTATTAAAATATACACATTAAATAAAAAACATTTTATTCATATAAAAAAATTCGATTAATAAATTAAATATATAAGTAATTAATTGTGATTTTCAAGACATAAGATTTAAAAATTAATTGAAACTAAAGTGCTTAAAACAAAGATAAATAATTTCATTCGATATTTTTTCAAGTATTTTCCACTTAAAAAATGTAAACAAGAAAAACGTGCAAACGAAATTAATTAGAGATTTAAAAACGTGTTGAAAAGAAACATTTTTAATTATTGTAAATGTTTCATTCGAAAATATCAAGGAAACAAAATGAGGGAATCAATTTCAATATATTCATTATAAATAAAAAATAATGATGTTTTATTGGAAAACATTTTTAAAAATACAAAAATCAAAACAAGATAAATACGAATACATTCATACATATATATATATATATATATATATATATATATATATATATATATATATATATATATATATATACTTTGATTTCATAACGAAAATTTATTAATTTTTATATTTCAATCGATGATTTTGTTTTAAACATTTACAACTCTCTTGTACAATCAGTAAATAACAAATAACATTTTTCCAATAACTTAAAATGAAAATTTTCGATTTCCAGGTTAAAGAACTTATACATATTAGTTATTTGTATGATATCAAAAATTGAATATCAAACGAAATTCATTTAAAAAAATATATTTACAATCTATCTAGATAAAACACTTGAGTAAGAAATTGAAATTCAACAAAATATTATTCAGAGCTTTTCAACATATAGAATTTTTTTAATACTATTAAGTTTTCTTCTAAAGGTTTTATATATATATATATATATATATATATATATATATATATATATATATATATATATATAAAGAGATACATACATATATACACATGATATACATATACATAAAATGTGTAAAAAATCTCAAACAGATGGCATTACATTGTTCATTTGAATATTAGTATATGTTAAAATGTCTTGTATTTATTGATACTTCTTTGATTTTTTTAATATAGTTTTATATACAAATATTGTAAATATTTTGTTTGTTATAAAAATATTTATACATTAGTTTTTAAAATATCATACTTTATTCTCAAATAGTATATATCTTTAATCCACAGATAGTTGTGCATCTTTAATGAAATAATACAAAAAGTTAATGATAAAAAAACTAATTGATGAAATAAAAACTGTACAATAACTGTATGTAATGAAATATTTAAAATCTTATCATATTGGTATTGTATTTACTTTACTCAAAACCTGATATTATAAAAAAAAACATGTTAACATATATAAATTTTGATAATTATGTTCTTTTACATCCATAATTAATTCAAGTGCTTTTAAAGTCTAAGAATACATCTAACTTAACGCAGACACTGTTTTGTCCATTTTCATTTGAGATTTTTGTTTCAATAGAAAACATTCCTTATTGAATTTTTTGAATTTAATTTAATTCTCATTTATATTTTACATGGCAACTTTAAAGATTTTCTTCAATAAAAAAATTACTAGAACTTCAGGCTAACAATTGTATATTTTTACCTTTTGATTTTATTTTAGCTATCGCTATTTTAATTTTAAACTAAATAAAACACTTAATTTTTATTGCCGGTGTGTGTATATATATATATATATATATATATATATATATAGAGAGAGAGAGAGAGAGAACACTTCAACAAATTCATATTTAGTTTATAATAATAATAGCATGCCTGTTTAAAGCTATTATATAAGGCCATTGGTGGGGTTCCAGTTTTGTAATAATATTTTTATTATTATATTTAGTTTAACTTTTTTAATCTGATTTTTAATGTTCCTAATTGAAGACCACTTTTTTCAAATATAAAATTGATCTTCATTTGTATGTGTATTTTTATTTAACCATCGTTCCTGAGACTGCTGTTCCTCAATCGATATTTTATCTTCTGACTTTATTCTGGTTTCTTTTTGTTTTTTTTCATCATAGTTCAAGCTGATCTCAAGAAAAAAATCAAAAAACCTGGGTAAACTTCTTACTCTCTTAATTGATAAAAGCGGTGTTTAAAAAATACTGAACTTCCAAGCACAAGCAGTTCTATAAAAAACGAAATTTGCTTTAATTTTTTTTATAGTTTCTTTACTTTGTTTTTTGCACTTTTTGTACTTTCTCTTCTATTCTACATAGACGAATTTTTGAATTTCTCTATCTCATCTATCCATGTGCCTCTTTTTAGATCTTTTATATTTCTGGATTCTTGATTAATAATTTCTGTTGTCCATTATTTCTTGTGTTGCTTTATAACTTATATATATATATATATATATATATATATATATATAAATAAATAAATAAATAATATATTGTGTGTCTGTGTATTTTATTATCTGATTAGTTTTATTTAATGTACGAACAATTTCAAATTCTGTCCTCTTTATTCCTTAACTATTATTTTATTATTTATTCTAGGAGATAGTACTGTACTTGATTGTTTAGAAAATTTAATTAATACTCTTGCACTATTTAAAACCTTTAAAGTGTACTAAGTTCATGTTCGTCTGGAAAATTGATCATGTACTACAAATGTAATTAAAAACTAATGAAAAGTTGTTTGTGTAGTTAATGTTTAACTATTTTTTCAGAAATAACATTATTTTCGGGATTATATTCCTCTGCATTACTTACTTATTTATTTCATCAAAAATTATTGTTCGATTCTACACGAATGTATTCAAAAAAATAAAAGTGGTATTAAGTTGTAATATTGTTTCAGTAAATGATTTTATTTTTACTAATGCATTTACCACATTAATCGTAATATGATTGTATTTTGATTATGAAATAAGGTCTATGATGTTATCTTATAAGTAATCTTGTATGCACATTCATAATTAAATAAATAAAAGACGCTGTCAGTGTGTAATACTAAGCGTTCTAACTCGACTTTATATACCAGTTGTCATTGAAAAAGCGTTTGTTGTAAATGCAAAATATAAAACATATTTTATATTCAAAATGTGTTACTCTTGAGATTGTAAGATATTCTTGTTTTATTTTGTGCGATTTCTATAAATAATGATAATATTTATTACATGTCTGTTTTTATAAATGTTCTTTTCTATCTGCAGATATAATTTAACTGTATGAATTAATGTTTTTATCATATTTTTGCAAACTGTCAAGTTAACCTAGTTTTTCTTAATCAGTATTTAATACAGTGTTTGTAGTATAATTAAGAAAATGTAAAATTATTAAAATAAAAATATTATTACAATAATTTACTACATTTTATGTAAACAGAATAAAATATATTTTATGAGTTTATTTATTTTTTATTTAATAGTAGATCAATTTTATTTACTGGTATATTAAAACATATACAGATTTTTTGCATATAAAAAAACTAGTCTTCTCTTAACAGTAGATAAGATAACAGGATTTCTAAATAAAACCAAAGAAGATATAAAAAAGCTAAGTTAGGTATTAGAATAATGTGTCAAAATAAGAGAAGAAAAATATTGGAAAAGTGTATTTTGAAAACGTTTTGTCTATAAACATACTCTTGGACTGAAAATAGAGTACATTTGCAATTCGAATCTCTGAAATCTGAAAATCTTTGATGTTGAGTCTGCGTGGTCCTCTAGGTGAACGGCCACGGGACCGTATATTTTAAACGATGCGTCATACGTGCAATCTGTTCCGTCGATGGCCATAGCAACGTTTCTGACAAGACGTTGTCTGTTGCCTTAAGTGCATCCATCATCTGTTTGCGTTTGTCTGTTAGCGAATGGAGGCAGCCGACGTCATTCTTCCTCCACGTCTCGTTCCCCGTTAATTAATGGACGTGTCTGCGAACATAGTGCTCTTGATATGTCGTCGCCGACAAAGACGGACGACGTTGATGTTAATAAGAAAATGTCGTATTGTCGTTGCGAATGTCAAGTCTTGTCCTTTGTGCTTCTGGTCGTCATAGATGAACTCCCGCACATTCGGAACCTTTTGTGTTTGTTCTTCGCGTAGGTATGAACTTACGTATATAACACACGCACTTGTGTGTTATGTTCAAGACATCAACACACGCACAATGTAAACTATTTGGGTTACTTACATTTATATTAATGTTTAGATGTCTTAGAAGTAAAAGCTTAGTCATTTATGTTTTTAATCATTTTATATGACAAACAAACACACACACACGCATATATATATATATATATATATATATATATATATATATATATATGGAAAATCATATATTTTATAAAAACAACTGGAAATTAATCGTTAATTAAAGTTAGTGTCAATTAGTTTAAACGGAAACTTTTAAAATATAAATAAAATTATTTAAAAATCATAAAATTTATAAAAGAGAATTTGTTTTATTAAGTAACATTAAATTATAATTATTATTATACAACTGCTCTAGTGATTGTGTGCATGCATTATTCATTCCATATATTTTTTTTTATTTTTTTAGAGGAGCTTGTGAAAGAAAGTGTAATATAATTTTCAAAAATCAAAGTTCAAATTAAAGTTATATATATATATATATATATATATATATATACATTTCATCTTCTATACAATTTTTTAATATTTAAAAAATAAATATTTCTACGAATTCTACTTTTTTTTTAAAAAAAAAACAGTGATTGTCTTTAAATCTATTTGACAGTAATCGATTTGAATTTTTATCTTGCCTGAATAAGATATTTTTGTTTTACTAAAAAGCAATGTCTTATACAATACATTTAAATACTTCATTATATACTTCTCAATGTGTTTTATGTGACAACTTTGACGCTTTTCTTCGACAGAGTAGATTTATCAAGAGAACAATATTGATTTACGACGACAATTCTACATTTTACTTTTCATTATTATACCAGTTGTAATTGTTTTAATATTAAACTAAATCAAAAACTTATTGTAACTTTGATTTTTGATAAATTAATATATATAATCGAGAATTTCATTGTATGAGCAGATTTATAATTTCATTGTATGGTTGCAGAATTTATAAATAAAAAAAAAAAAATTGATATATATATATATATATATATATATATATATATATATATATATATATATATATATATATATATATATATATGTATATATATTTATATAGAATAAAACAATGCCTGTGCAATGTCAACAGATTTTATTTGTAATTTAATGTGTAAAAGTTAAAATCTAAATTGCTTCATTTTTTTATTATTGCTTACTTAATAGTAAATATTAATTTTATAAAAGACTGAAAATTTTGACTGAAAAAGTTGTTAATATTTTATTAACAAAAATAAAATGTTTTCCTAGTTTCAGTAATATCAATTATATTTTATTTTAAAGTATTTAATATGTATTCTATAATAAAAAATATGTTTAATTTAATAAAATAGACATCATTTAAAATAAGCTTTAATAATACACACACACATATATATTTAAGTACAAAAGTGTTTTGATATTAAATATTTTTTTCGTGTTCTAAGAAATTTCTTATTTAAACGATATGATGTTTTCGAGTTAATGTCTCAGATAATTAATTTTTGTTATGATAACAACTTTTAATCATTAATTTAATAATGTAGTGATTAAAAAAAATATGACTGTAAATTTTCATTCTACGAAATAATGTTTTCAAAATATTAATTAGTTTTAATTTAATTTTACATAATTTAATATAAAATTTCGAATAGTTTGAAACATAGTCAATATTAACATTTTACCCTTTTTTATAAAACTGTTTTTAGATAGTACAGTTTTTATATAACTTTTTAAAATATTATCTCTATGTATTTAAGTATATTATTAATTCGATTAAAATAATTTAAAAAAACGAACTGAATGAATGTTTATATTAACTGATCAATAAGTAATGAAGATATCTAATTGAAATTTATTTTCGATTTCTTGTTAATGTTAACTTAAGTAGTCAATGATCCGCAAATAATTTAAAAAAAGAAAAGAAAATTATACATTTTGAACTCTGTTCTCTGTAAAAATTCCAACTGTCTAAACAGCTAACAGTAACAAATATGACAGATTGACTTTATAACTATTTTGTTTGTTTTATTAGTTCGATCAAATCTAATATTTATAATCATTATTTATCTTTTCAATTTATTCAATTTCAAATTATAAACATTGATATATGGTTTTTTGAGATCTTGTTGATGAGTTGACTGAACTTGTTAAAAGTACTTCAATAAATATATATATATATATATATATATATATATATATATATATATATATATATATATATATATGTATATTTTTATTCAATGCGCGAATAAAATAAAGATGTTTACTTTATAAACATTCTCTGTATAAAAAAATGTATCTATAAGTATTTGTCAGTAAGTCCCATCTCGCTAAGTGGTTTTCATTTAGAACTTACTTCGAATATAACACAGTATCTTTTTAGTTTAGTTAGTTATGTTGTATTTAGATATACATGTAAGAGTATATAAAAGTATATTTTTGTGAATGTGTGTGTATATATTTTTTTAATATATTATCATTAAGTAGATACTGCGTGACATAATCGTACGGAATTTTGACATAATCTCGTCGAAGTTTGGGACACACCATTCGTTTTAATACCATCGAACGTATTAAATGTCCAACGATGACCTTGCACTGAAATTTTCAGAGTGACTGGTTCACAGAGGAGGGAGACAAGGATTGTTAGTGACGCCAGATGGGGTATATACGATAGAGGAAGGCAACATGTGCTCGGTTTACTGTAATAATACTTTACCTATGTGTATATAATGAACACACACACAAACACATACATGCACGTACATAAAAGCAGGATGTAATAGAGTACTTACGGACGAAAAAAAGAATATTATCTCGAATGTCTATTACAATCTCTAGTGGTTTAGCCTGTCGTCTTTACTCTGTCGTCATGGTCACTAAGTCGCCGAGATAATGATATCAAATATAAAGATTATTGTCCCTGAGCACACATACCTATAATGGTATATATATATATATATATATATATATATACATGGATGAATACATTTACATTCCTGATCCTTTCGCCTCAACATCCGTATTATGTTCAAATATGCACATATATAAAAAAGTGTATGTGTGTGTATGCATATGTATCGAAGCCGATGTATTTTATTTCGCAAGGCTAAATCGTCGATGCGTGCGTGCGAGTGTCCGATCGACGTGTAAGAAAAAAGCGAACGACGTGTTTAATAAGAAACATGTTTTTGGTTTTGAATATTTCTCTTTTATATTGCTGACGCGAACTCGAGACCAACGTATTTATATTGTATTACCGCAAAGAGTACGATACATGTTGTTTGTGTTCTTCAACGTCTTCAGTTTGTGAATGTATGCGAGTGTGTTTCTTTGTTTTCGAATGCAATGACAACGACTTGTGTGCATGCAAGCATGCATGCATGAATTATTTCCGTGGCAGAACGTGTCTTGGTTCGATGTCCGTCGTTGGAGAACGTCACATGGTTTGATCCACTGCCCGCGTAATATATCTTCTTTTATTTGTTGCTCGTGAAATAGCATTCAGGTTCGATTTCTACATGTTACTGTACGTGCACGTGTGCTTTTACGTACATATATTACACTTTATATATATATATATATATATATATATATATATATATATATATATATATATATATATATATATATATATGTAGTTCAGACTTTGTCATACATTATTTATTTAAAAAATAAAATGATGATAATATTTACATTGCGATTAAATTCACTTGAAAAATCAAATACTGCAATTTCATATTAAGTTACACATATGAAATTTTTGTGTAAAATAATTTATATTTTCGTTTTAATTTTTATTTTTTATGTAAAATTTTCTTGCATATATTATGCACTTTGTTTATCCCATTTGAAGAAAATTAAAAATAATTTCTTAAATAATTTTTCTAAATAATTAACTTTCTCTAGATTCTAAAAAATGTTTTTAAAAAGAAATCATTTAATTTAATATAACCAATCGGGATGTATTTTTTAAAAACAAATTTTTCCTATTTCTATAAAAAATATATTGATTTCAAGCAACATTGTCTATATAAATAAATAAAATATTTTTGAAATATTACACAACATGGTCTTTATTTTTTATAAAACAGCGATGAATAATTAATTTTGGCATAAATCATACCACCAAGTTACATTAATCATAATTATTTATTGAAACCCCAGTTTTATTGCAACGATAATTACTCTTTTTACTAATTATTGTTCAATGAGTGATAGTCATAATGTACATCATGATTTGTTATTTCTATAATTGATTTTTCCATTTGTTTTATAGATATGATGAGAGCTTTTAACATTTATTGATAAAATAAAAGTAGTTTCTGTGAAATGTTTGAAAAGAAATTATTTAAACAAACTCCTTTTTAATAGTTATATATTTTGATTTTAGTTTTAACAACAATTTTATTTGTTAATTCATGTTCTGAATTAAAATAAAAAAATATTCAATATTTTCTATTTTTATATATGTATGTATTCTTTTAAATAACAAAAGATTCTATTACTCGGCCTTTTTTAATGAAAATAAATATTTTTGGTAATTAATGACTCGATTTGTATTGGACAAAAATATTTCTTTCAGATTTTCATATATAATTTTACAAATATTGTTTTTTTGCACAATTACATAATCACCAATGTTTTAGATTAGATCATTGATTTGTTTTAAAATTTTAAATATTATACAAATTTATTTTTTTCAAAAAAGTATTAAAACATAATATCTTATAAATAACTATATTATTTTCGAAAAAAGATATAACGATTTATCTTTATTTAAAGAAAAAATATATTTTGTGATTTTTCTTACCACTAAAATTATTTACACAAATATTTTTTTAAAAAAACTAACTACTTCAAATTTTTATTATTTAATATAATATTTATTGATTTTTCACTTACATTTTTAAATGGTCTATTGATATTTTAATATAATTTATAAGTTAATAATAAGTATAATTCATTAGTCTATCGTTTATCAATCTTCCTAATTTATGAATCCATATTTGTAATATATCAATATTTATTAAGACATTTCTATAAATAAATATTATATTTCTTATATTAAATAGAGGTTATTTTAACTGAACAAATATGAATGTTGTCAAACTTTTAAGAAATAAATCTACGATCAGTACACACCTTTAAAATATCATTTTAAATTAAAAAGAAGATAATTCTAGAGAATATACATATGTTAATCAAGATAATTTAAATTTAATAAAACAGTTTTGTATGATGTGTCAAATTAAGAATTTTTTAAAAGGAAATTTAATATTCTTTATATATATATATATATATATATATATATATATATATATATATATATATATATATATATATATGAAAAATATAAAACGAATTTAAAATAAAAACACATTTAGATAAGATAAAAATATATTTCTACTTCCTCGCCGATTAAAGTGATAAAAAATAATCTTTGGATGAAAGACAAATTTCCTTTATGAATAATTACATATTTTTAATTTTTTAAAATATTGTTGTATTATTTATAATATATTTATGTATATATATATATACACATGTGTGTGTGTAATAAAATATATAAATTAATTAATATGTGTGTAACGATTCAAAAACAATTCAAATACTTCGTAATCGTTACTGTGTAAAGCTGGAAAGTAAAAAAATCGAAGATTTAATAACCTGTAACGACGAGAGGTACAAATATTCCTTTAACTCCGTGATTTATTGTTTTTGTTAAATATATAGGTACTTTAAAATATATCGAGGCAAATCTGACAAAGGCAAAGTTTATTGCTTAGTTATTTTAAATGAAGTGATGTAAATTAAACTTTTGCTCAAGTTATATATATATATATATATATATATATATATATATATATATATATATATATATATATTATACCTTATATTTAATATATATGGCCTCTGTCTTTGAAATTTTACATCGTTAAGTAAATATTTAATTGATTAATATTTCAATCGAGTTAATCGCTTATATACAATTTGTTCAAGAATAAGTTAGATCATTAATTCAACAGTTTTAAAAGTAAATGGTATTTCATATTATGTTTGCACACATATAAGAATTCAGATTTATATATATATATATATATATATATATATATATATATATATATATATATATATATATATATATATATTGTAATTAGTTAACTTGTATCGTTTGGATTTTTATGAAATCTTTAAATATTGACTAGATTTTGTTGATAAAATTATGTATTTTTTTATATATGTATTTTTTATTTGATTTTATAAGTCATCATTAGAAAATGATCATCGATCATTAACAACGGTTGTTTATTTTTTAACCTTAAATTATAAACTAGTAATGTGTACATTTAGTTGTCGCATGTTTGATATTTCGCATTTTTTTAAAAAATTGATTTGTATTTTATTTTAAAAAATAAGTAAATTTATATTAATAAATATTAAAATTTGAATCTACCATTTATAAAGGATTACCTTCATAAATTCATAAGATAAATAGGATTTATTAACGACTACTTGGTTTACGATTATTACTTTGATTTGAGTTGTACATAATTTAATTATGTACTCATAATAACAATATCTTTGAGTAAATTTCAAATGAAATCTGGTGTTATTGTCATGGTACTCAAAAGTTTAATAACTGAATATATTAAATATAGAAAAATATTTGAATAATGGTTGCAAATAACAATAACTATATGTATTTTAGCGGATTAACTATAAAAAAATAAAAATATTAAAAGAGTAAAAAATTATAAATATCATTTAATGAATATTTTAATTTTGGAGTTTAAATATCATAACGGTTTGAAACTTTACTAGTTCTATTTATAATTTTGGTGATATTTGAAAATTTCAAATCTGATAATTTCGATTTTTTAAATTTTATTTGATGTTTTCATGAAAACGTTATAAGTATCCTGAATGTATATAAATATTAAAGAATTCTAAATATAACTTTTCTTTAATATCAAGTAATATTGAAGCAATAATGGGAGTATAAAAATATAACATGTACTTATATTAATATATATATATATATATATAATATCTATCTACACATACACACACACATATACATATATATAAAAGTATATATGAAATGTTATGCGAGTTTATAGTTACTATATACATTTCCTCGCACGAAAGTTTGTATAAAACTGTTCAGAGTGAAGCGCAAGCAACGTATGTATGTTTAAAAGTTTCAACTTGTTTATGAAGTCAGTACGTGAGAGACAGCGGCGATAATTAAACGTATTTTTCGAGCTTGGTAAAAGAAGCGAATATGAAAATCGAATAGAACTAAAATTTTTACTAAAATTGAGAAATTTTCTTCAAAACTATTAATGTAATTGAAAATACTTTTATATAAACTTGGATGTACTTTGTAAAAGTATTTGATTGATATAAATAATTCAATAAGAGTAGAAAAGAGCAAACATAGTTTTGCCAAGTCCTCATTTAATAACTTTTTTTGAAAGTGCACAGGAGGATAAACAATTTGCAATGATTTTATGATTTTGTTAATTATATTATTTTGTATGTTTTTAATTCACTAATATTAATGAATAACTGTGAACTATAATAAAAGTAATTTTACTAAGATTTTATAAAAAAATGTCTATTTATAGAGTAAATGTTTCTTTTATTAAAATTACGAATAAACTTTTTAATAACTTTACTCAATAAATTAAAATTTATAATATTTTTATATAATTAAAATATTATTCCAATCAGTATTTCAAAAGTTATAAACAATATTTTTAAAATAATAATAGAAAATCGATAGATGAAACGAAAATTATGGAAAAATCAAAATATATATTTTATATAAAAAAATATTTAAGTAAATATTCAATGAGTTTTATGACGATTTAAATTATTATATAAAATATGTCCGTCTTTGAAGAAATACTATCTGATAAATGAAATTAAACCTCGTCTATGCAAACTGATTATTCATTAGACTGAGTTGAAACTAGTTGCAAAATGTCATCGAGCATCTGTAATTAATAGTCGTCTTGTATCTGCTTTACTTGTGCTTATCTTGTATATTTGAGTTAGTAAAGTAGTCTTCTGTACAACTTCCTGTTTATACATAATCCTTTTCTAAATATTCGATCAGATATTGTAAACAAATATCGTATATACACAAATTTGATTTATTTTTTAATCATATTTCACAGAATTGAAAGGATTTGATGTTGATTTAATTAATAATATTTAAAATACTATAAGTATTTTTTTTAAATATGGTTGATATATATATATATATATATATATATATATATCAAAAAAATGTGAAATATAGACTTATGAATGAATGTAGATTAATAGAATAAAATTTTGGGAAAATATTAGTAAAATATGTTAATTACGAAAGTATATTTGATTTATTGAACAATTATTGGCATGTATAAATATAAAAGTAATTGTAGAAACAATCTTAAAATGAAATAATTTAATATCTTAACCCGTTCGCTACCAGCGTCACATATATGTGACGACCCGATTTTCTTATCTGATTCCGGCGTCACAAATATGCGACGAGTGTTCATTATCAGTTTATGATAACTGTTTATACCAAATCGTACCGCAAACAGATGGGTTATGTTAAAAAACAATAAAATAGATACAGTATGTTATTGACCTGCTGATAATTACATTTTTAATCATTTAAAACGTTATAGATACATCATAAAAAATTAATGACAATTTGGTATCATATTTAAATAATAAAATGTCTGGGCTGTGGTGGCGGTTTTTCTCCTAAGGCCTTGGTAGTGATTGGGTTAAACAAATATGTCATGACATATTAAGAAAAATAAAGAAATATCCTTAAAAAATATTTCAATCATATTAACGTTTTCAGATATGATTTGTAATAAAATTAATGAATAATAATCATCAATTATTATTCATTAATACATATTTTAATATCTATGGTATCATTAGAACATTATAATATGATATTTTCAATATTAATTTTCGTGTATCGATTTATTAAACAAATTGTAACTAGCATAAATATTATTTATTTTTTATAAAAATATTTATTATAATCAGCAGCTTTGTAGTGTTAGTCCTTTTAAGTTGTATCTACAATTCGTTTGCTTTTAAATATTTAATCGAAATTTAATATGAAATTGAAAATTACTGTTATTCACATAAAAATAAAATATATTAACTCATTAACATCATTTTTAAATTATTTTATGTGTTCCCCCTAAATATTCTATTTTAAAATTTATTTCACTTATTTTCAATTATCAATCATTTCAATCAGTTTTCTGATTAATTTCGCCCGTGTGTTCAATACCGGACATAATACAATAATGTTACCTGTCGTTTATGGTACGCAAGAACTGTTTACTGATCGATGAAGGCCTCCGTTTTCCATACAACGATTCCCGCCAGACGGCCGAAAGGACGCCCCGCTATTATTGTAATGATTCGAGCGGCTCGTTTCGGGTAATTGACCATGTATATGAACCGAGGCTATTAGCACGAACGGACGACGAATGCGAGCAGTACGCGCGACGATGATGATGACGACGTTTGAAATTTTGCAGTGCCATTAATTCGATATGATTCCGCCGCATGTACGGTAATAACGACATTGCGACGCTATAACAATATCGGAGCTTAATGTCGCGCCGATAATTAAGTCATAGACGCTAAACAAAGAACGATACATGTTTACATCCCTGCAACTATAAAGGATACGACTATTAACTATACATGTATATTTATTTGTTGAGTATATGTGTGTGTATATATATCGAAGAGAGAGGTCGGTCGATGAGCTGCGTGCACGAAGAGCGAGCATTAATCCACTCGTGCTCGTATGGAAATGTTTGCTTTTCGTCTAAACTTTAAATAGACCACACACGACGTAAACTTGTGTATGTTGACGTTACTACATCGACCGCAATACGTTTTTTTACAACTTTTTATGGAATTCTAGCGAAACGTTGTTTATTTTCGAAAATATTTTTATGGTCAGTACACTCGTAAAACATCCCTCAGCCCTTTTTCTCGATCCCTCGTCTATTATTTACATATATACTACGTATATAGTCACGTTGACGGGAATGTTTCAAGTGCTCTGTCACTTACCGAATGGAGAAACTATTTAATGCAGGGATTCTCAGTTTAGTCATCACGACAATGACTCGTCACAAGAATATTTACAAAAGAATTGACATTTTTAATACATTTACAGTAGTAATTTGTTCTTATGATGACTGTTTCGTGATTTATTTTCTTTTTTCATGTTAAATTTCTTCTAATATTTACTCTGACAGTCATTTCCATATAAAAACAGTTAATAACTGAATATATGTTCCTAAAAAATTCCACTTTAATTATATAAATATTACGGTTTGTAAAATTATTACTTTATCTCTCTTAAAAAAATTTAGTTACATATTCAAAATATATTGTCAGTATTTTTTTTAATAGTGAGGTTAATTTACTTTTGATAAATGAATTACTCATCAATAAGGATTTATAAGTATTCAGTAATCACTTATTGTTAATTTTACTCACAGATGTGTATTTCTACGGACTCTATGTTACGATTACCAAAGTGAGCGCATCATAAAATATCTCAGATTATAAAATACTCTTAAAATCCTTTGTTCGACTTTGTGATTCATTTGTGCAAAGTACAATACATTTTTAATTATCCGGATTAGTGAAGTAAATTAATAATAAAAAATATAGTTAACTTAGATATGTTTAAGAAAATAACTTTCCACAAAGAAAAATTCTAATTTTTTTTAATCACACACACACACACACACACACACACACACACACACACACATATATATATATATATATATATATATATATATTATCAACAAAACATATTGTAGTATTAGGATTCAAATAATTAATATTTAAATTTTATTTGTTATTCTTTGTTTATAAATTGATTTATAAATAATGCACAAATTGGATAATTCATTTAGGGATAATTGAAAGTGATTATATGTGTATAGTGTAGGGAATACATTTTGAATCAAACCCTCTGCACAAAGATTACTTTCAAGCCATATATTAGTGTAAATACTTACCTAAAACAATTTTCTTTTGATATCTTAAATCTAAAATAAATTCCTAAAAATATTATTTAAAAGACATTTAAAATCATTCTAAAACCATCTACTTAAATTTAAAATAGCATTTCTACTAACAAGTATTGTAGTTAAAATAATAGATTTTTAAATTTTTATTCATAATGTCATTCATTCTTGTTACTCTATAAAACATTATATCATCATTAACATGTTTTATATAAATTTCTATTCTAATTATTTGACTATATTTTTCTTATAGAATTTCTTTTTTAATATTATATATATATATATATGTATGTATGTACACAACCATACATATCATCATCATCATTAATAACCTCTTTTTGTCCAATGTTGAATGAACGTCTCTCCCAAAACTATTTATTTCAAGTGATTCAATGCTTTTCCTGTCTAGTCCAGATCAATGAATTTTCTTTTATCTCTTCCCCATCAATCCATGGGTCTTCTCTTGGTTCTTTTTAAATCACTAGGTTACCATTTGTACACACACACACACATATATATATAGCCATTTTTCTAAATTTTCTCATTAAATTTATTTTATCATTTCCAGAGACTATTTAATATATATATATATATATATATATATATATATAATTTAAATTGATACTATTTTCTTTTTATAATTTTCAAGTTTTTAATAGAATTGACATTTCGTCTATTAACGCAATACTTAAATTAAACAAATCATATTGAATCATATATATTTGATATGTAAATAAATGATTAATCAATTTTTTGAGTAATATTTTGTTTACAAACTATTTGATACGTGTTTAATCGTTTATTTCAATTTTTTTTTTTATAAAAAAAATATTATAAATAGCTCATTTTCTTGTTGGATGATTCTATTAGTTCGGGAAGAAAATTGCAATTATATTAAAAATTATTGAGAGCATAATTAATTGTTTATTACACTATATTAAATTATTAATAATGTGTTTCTGGGTTGAGAGTTTGTTTTTGGACGAAAAACGTTTAGTCATCTACTGAAAAATAATTCTGTTTGATGATTTATGAAGTATAATGAATTCATTAAACCATTTAATTAGTAATAACAGCAAGTAAATTTGATTGTATATTTCGTTTACTTACAGACTTAAATAACACCATTAAAGTTCTTTCTTCCATTGTAGAATAAATTAATTATTAATACAACTTGGGCTGTTGGAATTAAGGGGTTATACGCAATTAGAAATTTCAAAAAATCGATTTTTTTTGCATTTTCGGAATGCACATATATTTGAGTATATTCTCTGAAAATTTGAAGTAAATCCGATAAATATTTTCGGACATACACCTGAATTTGTAAAAAATTTTTAACTATGTGTAAACTACTTCCGAAACTTCAAACGTGTTTATCTCAAAACGGTGTTTTCATAGACGGTGATCTCGATATCTCAGAAATGGCTGAACCGATCGGTCTCAAATTTTCACACAATCTTCTCAAATATATTCCTCAGGTATTGAACGAAGGAATAAGGTTTACAAAAATTATTACTATTTTTTTTAAACAATTTGGAGCGAAAATTTTAGTAAAAAACGAAACATTTTTTTCAAGTAGACGCCATTTTGTCAAAAATGAAAATTTTTATTATTCCTTCGTTCAATACCTGCATTAATCTATCCTTTAAAAGAATTGACCATATTTTTTGATTTCAAATAATCCAAACCGCTGATATGGAGATCACCGCCAAGCGCATTTTTTTGGAGGTCGTTCGGGACATCGACTGCAGGAGCGGTGCACTTCAATATTTTTTTATGATCGACATGTTATTTTATTCTTGAAAGTAGGATCTATTCAAATAACCATAATTTGTAATTGCAAAATAAATACTGTTTCTAAAAAAAATTCCTAAAAAAACGTCGTTTTTGCGCCTCGAAAGTGCGTATAACCCCTTAAGTTTAATAAATATGTGTTTAAATATGTCTATATTTTTTATTAAAAAATAATTCTAGTGTAATATCTTCATATTTATATAAATAATACGAATTTAAATTGTAAATGTCAAATAGATTTAATATTTAAAAGAAAAATAAACAGAATGATTATATGCAAACAGAAAAAAATAATCTTTAATATAATGTTTGTTTTTTTATGTATTTTATTATTGAAATAAATAAGATGATATATATATATATATATATATATATATATATATATATATATATATATTTATTAATATATTTCAATTCTAAAAGTAAATTCATTCTCACGGTAAATTTAATAAACAATCTTATCCGTGTAGTAAAACCTAGTTACCGCTGTTATTTTCCGTTAATGTGAAGTTTGTATCGTACGAGACAGGCGAAATGTGCGTTCGTTCGTTCGTTCGTCATTAAAAATAATCGGTCGACTGGAGTGAGCTCGATGCGTACGAAAAACATATTTCATAATAGTCTCCCTGCATAGCGCGTCACTATCCATTATTTCATAATATAGGTCACATCCGACACATTGATCCCCATTTTCTTCGCTCGTGTGTATATATATATACGCGTCGCAATTAAATCTCGGAAGAACATGTTCCAGAGCGTGCAGAGTGGTGTGGACGCCCCGCGTCTCACTCTATGTACTGTTGTGTACGCTACTTACACCCCGTCGTGTCGTATCGCTCGTTATTCGTCCCGTAACATACGTACACATGCACAAATACGTACAAATGGATAGGTGTGTGTATATTCATATATGTATATATGTATGTATGTATTGGAAGTATGTATGTATGTCTTTACGGTCGAGTTCCCGTTCTCGCCCTATCTTGCTCGAGAAACGAGCAAAATTGCCCGTCCGTCCGTCCATCCGTCCGTAAACGTCTAGCAGTAAACCCTGCCGAACGCAAAATGAATCCGTTCGCGCGAGATGGCCCCGACACGAACACACGACATAGTCCGCGGGCCCCTTATAATTATCCCCCTGAATATATAGTACTTTATTATGTATGGGGCGAACGTGTTAGTTATATGGCTTTTATATTGTCCGCAGTAAAAGCGAAAGCAGAAGATAGATGCGGAGGTCCGACACGTCGGTGCCGTGCTCCGCTCTATAAGCTCCATCGCTCGATTCCCACTACTACTACGACAACAACAACTGCTCCTCTCCGATCTGGCTCTTTATGGTTGGCTGTTCTGCCATAAACCGATCGTTATATATCTAAGTTAACCTTTCGGATGTCGGAAATTAGATCGGTCGCAGCTTGTCGACGAAAATTGCCGGAAAAGAGTTTTCTTTTTATTAACTTTTTTTCGACGCCGTGATGACAATGCGGAAGTTATTTTCATATTGTGAAAAATACAAATACGAAACATACAGATATGACACATAATTTATTGTTTACGTTCTTAATAAAATTGTCTTAACATTTGTTATGTACAAATGTATACATACATACATATATATATATATATATATATATATATATATATATATATATATATATATATATATATATATATATATGTATATACACCTTTAAAATATCATTTTAAATTAAAAGAAGATAATTCTAGAGAATATACATATGTTAATCAAGATAATTTAAATTTAATAAAACAGTTTTGTATGATGTGTCAAATTAAGAATTTTTTAAAAGAAAATTTAAAATTTATTTAAACCAATATACATATATATATATACATATTCTATATATATATATATATATATATATATATATATATATATATATATATATATATATATATATATATATATATATGAAAAATATAAAACGAATTTAAAATAAAAACACATTTAGATAAGATAAAAATATATTTCTACTTCCTCGCCGATTAAAGTGATAAAAAATAATCTTTGGATGAAAGACAAATTTCCTTTATGAATAATTACATATTTTTAATTTTTTAAAATATTGTTGT
>CP092093.1:12862500-12930000 GCA_029203775.1 Neoneuromus ignobilis | reverse complement strand
GCACCAATATCAGGGGAGATATAAGAGTTAATAAAAAAATACACAGTTGATTGTATTGTTCGTATATTCCTCAGAGAAACCGTTGTAATTTTTTATTTAAATTATAAAAAAAGTCTGCAAAAGTAATTTGAATAATCATTTTTCTCTTCTTTGTTACTCTCTCTATTTATTACCTACCCAATGTCTTTATGAAAAAGTTCAAATGTTATTTACTTTTTCGTGATTTATACAAAATATGTTTTATACAAAATACTAATAAAATTAATTTCGTTTTCACTGTATTATTTAAAATGGATAATTTTAAAACAAGATTGTAAATAAATAAAAGATATTTATATATTTTTTAATTAATATACTTCAAATTTGATTCGATTTTATAATAAGAATTTTTTCATAATAATTTACTCCTTTTTTTATTAAAACTGAAATATTTTCATTTAAATAATATACAAATAATTATAATTGTTTTCTTTTCAAATTTTAGTATTGTTATTGATATTCTTTTTATTATTTTTAAATTATTTTCTAATGGTAATATATTTTACATTTTTTCAAAGAAGAACTTTAACAATTTTGACATGACCATCAGATTACATATCAGCAAATTAAATGAATAATAAATAATTTTTGAAGACTTATAAAATCTTATGATGTTAGAGTGAGTTATTTATAAAATAATCTTTAGGTTTCTTACTATAAATATAAATTTTAATAACACTTTTTCACTTTTGTTAGTATTGTCATATTAATCCATTATAATATTTAAGTTTTTTGTTACTCTTTTTCAAAAAAATACGACACTCTTATTACATTGTTATTTATATTAATTTACTAAACTAGTTGAAACTTGTATACATACTTCATATTTCATTCTATAAATTTTTTTGTGATATCAACATATGTATGTATATCATCTCGTTACTTTATATACTTGATTATTTTTTTTAATTTCTTGAAATTGTTTATCTTTATGAAAAAGAATTATATTTTTCTAGTAATAGAAATTAAAAAACAAGTTATACTTGTATAACTAAAAAACTTTTTATTGGAAATTAAATATGAAACCTTAAATAGTCCTCATAAATACATTATACGATATAAAACCTGGCGATGGTTTATTTCAATGCGGCTGAATATACATACATATTAATAGGAAGAACTGTCAAGAACCGACGTATATGTATTTCAATTCAAAGGAAATGTTATCATTCTACAAGCATAACGTCTTCAAGTACAAAAGGTCCAGCGTTCGAGCACAGTAACCGTAAACGTATTCAATTCATAGGGAAGAAAAAAGAGAATATACACACACACATTTATATATATATATATATATATATATATATATATATATATCTGATGTCAATCCGAGTCGAGTGTCCTTGCAACGACCTCGACACATTCTATACATTTGTACGTAGGCAGTGTGTATGTCGAACACGAGCTATGTTTAAACAGAAATACATACATGTATTCTGCACAACATATACGTTCGTAAGTACATGCATTGATATGAAGGGGGATGTATTTTTTCTTTTCCCTTAAGCAGTATGTGTATGTATATATATACGTTGTATAGGTAAGAATGAGACGAGGTATATCTCTACTTTATAAAATAGCATAGGTGGTGAATATTGTACTGGTGCTCCTTTGAGATATCTGTTCGTTTTCATTCCAGACAGTGTAGTCAGCGTTGTGAATAAATACGAACAGTGGATATCGTCGAGCAGTATTTCTCAACATACGTTTGAAACATTCGTACAATTGAATATTTATTCTATTCGTGGCACGGAAAACGAATGCTGTCGTTTTTTGAATATAGAAAGAAAAACAACAAATCTGTATGCTTCTGTTATTTTTTTCTTCAGTTTGACTTATCACAAACACGGTCGAAAAACAAATCCGACGAATATTTATAGATCAAACAACATTTCGAGACCATAACTTTATTTTTTTAATATAAAACCATCGAGTTGATTCAGAGATGCTTTCAAATTGTTAAGAGAAGAATATATAAATCTCTTTTTACTTCAACAATCTGCTCTTAAATGTACTTATTAAATATTTGTTTTATTTTTTTTATAACATTACATTTTATATTTCTCTCTAATCATTATTACACAGCAGAACAAAATATATTTTCTTATGGAAAGATTTTTCTTTCACCTATTTCGAATATTAACTGATATCAATTTCATAAATAACATTCTACAAATTAGTAATATTTGTAATTAATAATCTATACATAATTTGTAATTATATACAGATTACAAATATTATTTTAGTAAATTACCTGTTATTAATTTGATTACTGTTTATATGGAAACAATTTTGTAATTTTGTTTCAACAAAATAATCTAATTTACTAAAAGAATAATTCTATACAACTTTTTTATATCAAATTACAATATTTATTTCAACAAAATTCGTTTCTTAGAAATTAAAGAAAAATCATTTATTGTCAATGAAGAAAGAAAAACTTACTTTTTGGAATTTAATTTCGTTTTTAAAAAAGATAATTAATCACGTTTGGTAATTAATCTTAAAAAATAATTAATCTTATTACATCCTAATTAAAATATTACATTTAATGGGTTTTAAAAACCAAATTATAATTCGTAATAATAATATTGTCAACTTTCGAACGACTGACATTATCTTCCTGTTCTTTAACGTCATTTCTCTCTACTCATTCACAATCCATGTTCTAACTCTGCTTCTCATTACTTTGTCTATCTTTTCATTACAATTCATGCGAGGGCGATATCGTTTTCTTTTGTTACGGCGTTTGTACGGGAGTATAGTTTTTGCATAAAGCTCCACAAGATGCATAGACAGTAGAAAAGCTGTATAAATTTTCTTGTAATGTTTTACTAGTGAGATTTACCAACGACTCCATGGAGAATTTTGGGAGAAATTTTTTTTATCTATGTCTTAAGAGCTTGTATACCAATTCTGTGTATTTTTTTTAAATTCATCACAGTTTTTTTTATTGAAATTCGAATTTTTATATATGAATTATTAAACAATTTTTTTTATTTTAAATTGTTAGTCTTTTTATTTAAACAGTATGTACTAACGTATAGTAATTGAACAAATTTATTGAGAAGTAATATAAAAATGAAAAATCATGTATGTTTAGTAGGCTCTCCCTCTCTCTCTCTCTCTCTCTCTCTTTATATATATAATAAAATATAAATAAATGTATATTAAATCGATCAGACTAGTTAATCTATAAAATGCATTTCTTTAAATAATCATTTTCAAAACTGGTTGATAAAATGTCAATGTTCTCAAGATCTTAAATTCATAGAGAAAAGATTAATTAAGTTATAGTAATCAACATAATTAAATCTCTAGTAACTTAAGAAGAATATTATCTACCATCTGTAACAATCAAACTGTAACCACTTTTCTTATCTATTCATTTATAATATCACTTGAAAATTTTCAATCCTTTGTTTAAGATAAATAACTTGATAAAAATATTTCTTTGTTAAATCAATCAATGATATATAACTATATTAAATGTTTGTAATAAATCTTAATCATATTTTAAAAATTTACCATTGAAACCTAGAATATATTTTAAATAATTTAGTTAAGATTTTTAGTTCTTTATCAAGTATAATGTACTAAAAATAATTTCATATCATAAAAGAATTGAGAAAAAAGTAATAAAGTATTGTGTAATTCGAACAAAAACATCTTTCTAAGAAAGTAAAAAGTTTTTAATCCTCATTAATTATTTCAAGAGTTGTATGATTAATTAAATTTATATTTAATTTTTTTTGTTTTACCTTTTCAAATGGATTTGAAAAAAAACACCCCATAAGAAAATTCTATAGAAATAGAAAACATAAAAGAATGATTATATAATACAAATATCTTTATCGTTTCAATTTATACCATTCTATTAATTTTGATTGACTGAATCATTTATAAAAACCGAAAGTTTATTCATGTAAAAAGGATCAAATGTATATACAATTCATGTAATCCTTCTCTTTCGATTTCCAACATCGATTATTAAACTTATAATCGAATAATCAATCTCATCAGTCATTTCCGCAGAACTTAATTGTATGTATATTTATATCGACAGATATAAATTTTAATATCGAACTTTTCTTTCTTACAACCAATAAAAATATATTATCTACGTTGATTATTCCTCTACGGATACATTATTAAGATTACATTAGTGGTTTGTGGTTCTTACAAGCAGAATGGTTATCATAAACGATTAGATGAAGACAAAGGATATTTATCAAGTATTATCTTTTTTTGTGTGCTTGAATCTAATATTAAATTTACTTTAAAACGGTTTAAATATTGAGCTGAAAAATTAATATAATAACGAATGAGTATGAATACATGAAGAGATTTGCTCTAACATACACATACGCACATAAATATATATATATATATATATATATATATATATATATATATATATATATATATTTTTGAAAATATAATTTGAAAGTTTTAAGATTATTGAAGAGAGAATGTTTAGCTGAATGCCTTTTCATATTGTAAGCTATAATATAAATATATATATATATATATATATATATATATATATATATATATATATATATATATTCTGCGATTTATACTTACTTGTGCATGAATGTGTGTGAGTATGCCGAGACGTATAGTCGAGTCTAGCATCGCCGCCGAGACCTGCCCAAATCCGATAAATATCTCAGAACGTCGCGCCGTATCGTGCCGGAGAACGATAGACCGGAGGTCCGTGGTTCGTGCTTAAACGACAAGCGCATAATGTCTAGATTCGCGCGTCTGACGCTTATATACCATTCTGTATGTATGTATATACAAGTATATATATATATATATATATATATATATATATATATATATATATATATATATATGTGTGTGTGTGTGTGAGAGAGTGTGCAGTAATGCCTGCCGGGTTAGTACGTAGTGCCCATTATATTGCGAGACGATCGCGACGTGCTGTGAAATTCCGCCGGCGTTCTTTTGTCTGCCGCGACCGCAAACGCCATGTTGTTGCTGTGGCCTGTGCGCGCCTATTCTCCTCCACTCATACACACACACACACAATATATATATATATATATATATATATATATATATATATATATATATACATACATACACAAGTATATTGTAGATAGAGAGATAGTTACTTATACACAAACATGTAGATATATTACTATGTTGGACATTATGTACGAAACGTCAAAACGGGCTATGAGTTCCCTTCGTTCCGTTAGCAATGTTTTATCGCGTGCACATGAAGGTATATATTTATCTAGTCTAGGATATGGACAAAAGGTAGTAAGACCCAATTATAGAGCAAACATTCCGAGTCTCTGTACTCTCTATCCAAACACTTTTAATTGTAATGTAAATTAAAATAAACACTGTGGTTGGAATTACATTCGAATAAAACTGACAAGACTATTCTTAAGTTTAGTTTGGATGTATGTGGATGTACATGTAATATATGTGGCTGGAATAAAGTCAGCGCTTTGAAATTTTTGTGTTTTTTTTCCTATAAAAGTATTTTCGTTTATTTATATATAAGTATGTTTTGTGTATCGTAAATTGTTTGTATTGTTCAGTACAGGTTTAATTAAAATATTCGGTGTATTTGATATAATCAAAACTTTTAAATACTTATGTGAGTTGTATGTATGTGTAACAAAAAATTACTAATCATTGTACATATGAATTTGAATTCTGTATTTTAATATATATTCTATTTCACTTGCCATTCAAATTTATTGTTATAATTTTTATTTTATTTTTTTGTAATATAACATACAGTTCATTTCCCATGAGTTAAAATCAGTATGATTATTTCCTGAACAAGTGAACAAATTGTCAATTCCTGCCATTTGCAATTCCCACTAATAAAACATATATCGTTATGAAATATTTCGTAATTATCATAACTAATAAAGTTATTATATCAAGAATTATCAGTAATTCACATATCATAGTAGTTTCTTTCACCAAATACAATTATTAATATATAATTGAAATTATGTTAAGTATAAATATCATAAATAAATAAATATTGTTTAATGAAATAAAATACAATAAAATTCTAAGCCATTAGTTATGTATTTATTGAATATTTATATTGAAATATTTGAAAATATGAGGATAGTGAAGTATCTCAATAACTAAAATAAAATAAATGCTGTGAATTGCAAAAGAAAGGATAAAAGTTGATGATTGTAAGGCTAAATTATATAAAATAAAACACTTTATATTTAAGTTGTAAGAAATGAGTACACAATTAATATCTTATAACAATTGTTCATCTTCTTGCTCTATGTACTTTGACCAGTCTCACCAACGTTGCAAATTATTAACAATACTCATACTATGGAATACAACTTAATTAAGGTGGTTTTCCGATGCCTTCATTAAACAATTTTTTAGCTAATATATGTTTAACATATTTTGTTATAATATATTACAATATGTATTAATTAGAAATTGTTTTAATTAAATAATTTATTTTTTACAACTTATTTTATGAGTTACATTTTCTTTTCGATAATATTAATATTTTGAAATCTTATACCACATTTATATATATATATATATATATTATAAATCTTATGACTCAGTGAATCATTTAATCAATATGAAAAGATTTTATAAAAATGTTCATTAATAAATTATTATACATTTTATTCACTACTACTTATTTAATTGTCCATTCAATCATCACCAACTTTGTAAAAAAATCTTTTGCATGTTAATAAATGATTCATTAGTATATATAAGTAGCTCAAATAAGACTGAAGAGTTTAAATAGCATTACAGATTATATTCTTCAGTCTCATTTGAGATAACCTGTATTATATATATATATATATGTATATATATATATATATGTATGTATGTATGTATGTATGTATGTATGTATGTATGTATGTATGTATGTATGTATGTATGTACGTATATATGTATGTATGTATGTATGTATGTATGTATGTATGAATGTATGTATGTATGTATGAATGTATGTATGTATGTATGTATGTATGTATATGTGTGTGCATGTATGTATGTATGTAAGTATGAATGTGTGCATGTATGTATGTATGTATGTATGTATGTATATATGAATGTATGTATGTATGTATGTATGTATATATATGTGTGTGCATGTATGTATGTATGTATGTATGTATGTATGAATGTATGTATATATATATATATATGTATGTATGTATGTATGTATGTATGTATGTATGTATGTATGTATTTATATGCATATTTATTTATATATAGGAGTTCCATTAGGAATCTTTTTTTGAGTAGTCTTTTCGAACGATGATGAGTGTGTGCTTCTGATGGGACATTCTGTATATATATATATATATATATATATATATATATATATATATATATATATATATATATATGTATTGTATAGGTGATTTTTAAACGTGATAAAATTTTAAATTGAATCCCTGTAGAAAGTTTTATCTATCCTAAAAAAACATTCTTTATCATACCTTCATATATACATAAATGTATATATATATATATATATATATATATAAAGTGTTTTTTCAGGTTAGATAGAACTTTCAATAGAGATTCAATTTAAAGTCCTATCTCGCTTAAAAAATACTTAAACACCCTTTTGTATTTTGTATTTCAAGTATGAATAAGAGAAATTATAGATTTTTTTAATATAACAATATTATAAAGAAAAACCTTATTTAAACTATTTTAAAATTCTAAATCAGTTAGATAACTATTGAAAAAATGGAATTCAATTTTTATTACATTTATTAATTTTCTTAAATTATTGAATCCTTTAAACTACTGTACAAGTGAATAAATTGTTCATTATGTTTGAGTTAATTTAGTAATCAAATTCATTTTATTAATCGTTTAAATTTATTTTATTGAATAGATTTCTCTTTTAATTATTATTAATCAGTGATATAAAAACGAAATAACTTTTAATGTTTTATTGACGTTTAATTTGAAAAGAATTTTTCAAGTATAACTTTATTTAAATATGTGTAATAAAAATATCCGTTATATATTTATAGGCTAGTAAAATACTATTCTATTTTTATTACTTCGATTTGTAATTAGTAAATAAAAATAAAATGATAGACATATATATATATATAATTATTACGATTTTTAAAGTAATATATGATTTATAAATTTGTTTATGAACCCATATACTAACAACTTTCATTATTTGAAAAACTAGGTTAAAACATCAATTGAAATATTAATCAAATAATTCCAACTATCGTACAATGTACAGTAATTTAACGTACTATGCAACAAAAACTAAATAACGATTCAATTAATCTAGCAAATATTTCGACTGATATTTTCTCATTCCCAATTCTCGCCGTATGGATATTTTTATTATTCAACGACAATTGCAATTTCAACATACGTTTTTTAATACGGTTTTAATTAATGGTTTTATTTTCAAAAATAGACAAATAAATTACATTACCATACAATGAACTATATTGTACAGCATATAAAACTTTATTTAAAAATTCTTGTGGCTTGAAAACTGGTAAAAATAATATAATCTTTAACACAAGCTACTGCTAACTGCATGTGGTAGTCAGGAATACATAAAAGTTATCACAAAAACAAAATATCATATTGCAGCTATTCCGCATCAAATACAAACACGCCCATAATATATATATATATATATATATATATATATATATATATATATATATATATATATATATATATTTGTATATATGTGTGTGTATTCCAGCCTAGCACGGAGATATAACGCCCATATATCGAAATACATATACATCTACCATACGAATACGCTTTGTAATAGGCAATATGGTTCGGTCACGGCCCCGTTTTCATATCGAACAGGATTAATTCCCTAGCCGCAGGGAGGCGTTCGATCCATGTAATAACATATACTCGTTCGCCCTACGAAGTCCATGTCGTCAAATCGCAAACGGCATCGAACCCCGACATATCGTTTCATTTTTGTTTTTTTGTTCTTCAAGAATCTGTTCTAACTTTTTTATTATTTTAAAATTGTACTTCATAATGAAACTTTTCGAAAAATGCCAATATTCTAACAAAAAGAAAACTAGCGAGAAAAGAAAATATTGTTTAAAAAAGATAAGCACACAAGTCCCTTTTTTGTAAAGGAAATTTGAATAATATTGTCTTTAATAATTTCAAAAGTATTATCATGTGTAGTATATATATATATATATATATATATATATATATATATATATATATTATACAGACAAAATTTTCTCATATCTATCCACTCTATCCTGAGTCTTTTAGTTTTTTTTTATCTTATTTTCCAAAAAATAATTTTTCTTATCGATAATTTTCTTTTCCTATTATATGACTATCTCATTTTCATTTTTGATATAACATCCGTACTTTGGTTTTCTTAATCCACTTATTTTTCTTCTATCTGCATATTCTATTCCTAACATGCATCCCACCATACTTCTTTTTACTATCTGAAACAACTGTATTATTCTTATATATCACTACCATAAATGAGAACAGGTAGAATGCACTGATCACAAACTATTTTCATTATTTATCTTTTTAAACATGGAAGAATATTCAATTTCAGAATATAAGAAATTTTCATAATTAACACCATTCTTATGTCCAATTCATTTTTAAATGTTTCTCTTGTATTAACCAGTTGCGCTGGCAATTAATTAACATGCACGCGTGGCAAATCCGTCTAAAGAAATTCGCAGCGAGTTGGTATTTGAAATCATTTTTTTATAAAGTTTTAGACACACACACACATTAACATTATAGTAAAACTCTTAAATTGATTAACAAATTTATTAATAATTTTTGAAAAGGAATATTTCTTGGATTTTGGTACGTTTGTTATTTTACCGAATAGAATAGAGGTATTAAAAAAAATCCATATGTATTAGATAAAAGAATATTTTTCTGTAATTTTTGCAAATTTTCTCATTAAAGGAAAAGATGATAAATGGCTATCTTGCAGGTCTACTCCACCCATACCATCATTGTAATCTAAAACTATATTAGGTTTTGTAATGTTTCCATGTAATTTCTACATTTTTTCTTTTTTGTTACAATCATTTCTGCTTTGGAATGTTTTGAAGAAAGTAAATATATATCTTTTTTATCCTTCCATTTTACAGCTAAGATACCATTGTAAGATCTTAAAAGAACTTAAAATGTTTTTAATTTTGTTGCTACGAGATCTTTTAGCATATTCTTTCTATTAGATCTGACTGTTCCAATAGTATTAATTTTTTGCAAATATAATTTCCGATACAGTTTTGGTGACGAATACCAGTTATCTAAAAAGAGGGTGTGTACAAAATCAACTAAAGGTCTACATAAATCCAGTACAACATTTTCTGATGCGCTATTTTTAGAATAAAATAGTTCTTTGATAAAATAGTTTTTTATAATAATAAAAAAAAATTATTGTGTTTTGTAGTTACTTGATTATTATTCAATGAAAATATGTAAAATTAATGAAGTTCTACAAAAAAGTACTTGTATCCCTCCAAAACAGAAGTGTGACACTTGCTAACTGAACTCCGATGTTATTTTAACTTAACAAAAATCACATGACGTGCTATGTACGTCTTATCGACATTTGGTACAGATAGCAATTGACGTACATAGCACGTCATTCCAGCGAAACTGGTTAAGAAACCAACTTAAATACTGGTAGATTTTAATTTTTATTTCTCTGATTTAAAAATACATTTTATATTAATTTATTTTTTTGAGATTCATTATAAAATCTATTTTTTGACCTTCTTTATTTAATTCTTGTATTTTTTGGATTTATCTGAGTTTAGTATTTTAAATACTTCTAGTGATCTCGTAAACAGCCTATTTATGTGTATATTATTTTTATAGTTTCTAGTATAAAATTCACTGTAAGAAATTAATAATACGTAAAATAAAATAGTAATAAACATTTTTCAATAAATAAAAAAATGTTTTCAGTATTTAATTTTTTTATATATAAGTAACCCTCCTATAACACGGTAGATAGGCTCTTAGAAAATACCATGTTGTGTGAAACAGTGTTATATGAAACTAAAAGCCAGTGCTTATTATTTTATAATTATTTACTATTTTATAATTTTCTGATATATTTTTTATAATAAAAATCGTGTTATGTAATGTTGTAGAAGAGTTTCCGTTATTTTTTTAATGTGTTAGAGTGAAACAATGTTATAGGAGGGTTACCTGTATATATATATATATATATATATATATATATATATATATATATAAATTAAAGTAAGGATTAAAGGATTGATAAAAGTAATTCTTTTTCTGATCTTCGTAACGTAATTCAAATCCTATTAAAATAACGATAACGAGATCTATATATTTTATTCGTCTGTCATAATTATAAATATTCCGCACGTATTTATATAGGTACTATGTTATATTTAGCTGTTAGACATCCAAATCGATATGCACGAAATTAGTTTCGAACTCGTTGCGAACAAACAACAAACGCTAGCATATATCGGTTCGGTCTCCGATTGAGTCATAATCGTAATTAAAATAAACTATCGGTCAATTAAAACGTAACGAGGCAATTCATTAGAATACATTGAATAAGATCGATAAAGAAACAAAACGGAACGGCCTTTATGGATGCAATTAACGTTTCGAGCGAGAAATGAAAATAATAAAAATTTATACGTGTTCGACGATAATTTCAGTGTAATTTAGTAAACAAACGATGCACGTAGAATAAGTACACACACACACACACACACACACACATATATATATATATATATATATAATTTATATTTGTGAGCATTGTTGTAACCATTTTCGTTGTTGTACTAATTATAATTAAATGAAGATAGATGATGATATGACAAAATAATGCCTAAAGCGTGCCGCTTTTAGTCCTAATACGCTGGGCACCACATTAATTACCCACTAATGATCGAGAAACATGTATGAACATACTTCCAAACACACATATACATGTCGTATATATGTTATTTTTGTATACTTGTTCATTTTTAAAATGTGTTTCTTTTACCTGACAAAATAACGATTTATATAAACTGTCGTCGTCAGAGCTAGAAAGGTGGAGGTTGTTGTGGGTGTACGAACGCAGGTAGATAGATGGTCGTACTGGCGTAACGAGACGCCCGGAGCACCTGTGGAAAATTACAATATTGGAAATCATGCACGGTCTTAACGGTTTCCGGAAAGTGCGGTTTTCGTTCCGTACCATCAGTTGTCGTGAGACGTCACGTCAAACGTAAGATAATTATGGAAAAGATCAAAGTGCTTCCTCTGTCTGTCTGCTCGACGAACTGGGAATCGAGACATGGGTAACTTTCTACAATATGTATATATATATATATATATATATATATATATATATATATATATATATATATATATATATATAACAGAAATGGATGTGCATATTTGATGTAGTTATAAATTAAATTTTTAGTTTTTTCTTAACCGCAATGGTGAATATGTCATGACATTTTCGTATATGTTTTATAATTTCTGAAAATAGAAAAGATTGTTATGAATTTGATGTTGTAGGTTTATTTATCCAATTTCTATTTTATGACTTTTATAACTTTTCCAACATATTTATTTGATCATATTTATTTAATATTATATATTGATATATAAATATATAAACAGTATATATTATGAAAATAACAATTTCTAATAAAAATCTTTTATAATAATCTTTTATTTTGAAAAATCCTTAATAATAGTTTTCTATACTCTACCTAAAAATGTATGAAAACAAATAATATTTTTATTTCATTGTTCAAAGATGTCATTAGTTTTCTGTTTCTGAGAAGTATTTTTTTTATAAACTTTTGGGAGTTAAAATTAGATTTTGTTTTTAAACATTATTTTCCTTCATTTGTAAAAATCACAAAGTTCATAACTAAATATTTTGTAAGATAATTTAATTTTTATTCTTTTACTTGATCTGCTATTCTGTTGTCATGTATTATCTAGGCATGAATTGTACATGAATATATTTTCAATATTGAACTTTTTTTATATTTTCTAAAATAAATTTTATTCTCTTTACTGTTTTGTCAACAATATAATTCAATAAATCTCTCCTTAACATAAATAATCATAACGTGAGATCAATATGATATGCTATTTTTTAAATAAAATATTTCTAGAAAGTTCTTTCAATTCCAACAAAAATTGTTATTGAATTTATTTCTATGTACAATATTTGATATAATATTGCTAATTACAATCATACACACATTTAAACCAGATAATATGGTAACAAATGTATTTAATTATCAAATCAAAATATTTAAATTAATATTTTTTTCTAAATTCTAACTTTCACCAAATATTTGATATACAAAATGTTCATTTTTTTTATATCTAACATTTTGTTGCGTATTTAAAAAAGTTTCAATATTAAATAAATAAATACTTATCGTTAAAAAATTAAGAAAAATGTCGTTTTTATTTATAAAATATAATCAAAAGAAAAATGAAATTTTAATTAAAATTTCATGTTTTGTTTGCTCAATTTTTTTTTATAAATTCATTATTAAATATTAAAATTTTTATTTCTTTGAAATGTCATACATATATATATATATATATATATATATATATATATGTATGTGTGTTTGTGTATTTGTTAAAGTATGAAACTAATTTAGATTGAAAAGATTTATCCATAATTTATTTAGTTTAATTGATATAGGAAACAAAATATTATTTACTATAAATGTTATAAATATGTTCTTATAAATTTTGTTTGTATAAATAAGAGTATTTAGTACAATATTACACGTATAGACGGTGTATATATTTGTGTGTTTTCGTATCATGTTCATTCGCCAAAGAAACTTCCGTTTTCCGTTCCATGAACACAGCCTGTCATATACATGCATACATAAATATATACGTACGTTTACATATACATACATGCTTATACATACATACATTTATATATATATATATATATATATATATATGTGTGTGTGTATGTACGTATGTATTTTTCAATATATACATGTATATTCAAGAAGACGTTTAATTGAAAAAAGCACGCTTTTGAATAGAACAAAGTCTTCGTGTTGAAATCTTTTCTGTCACTCTGCCGTGTATCCAGTAAAATACAGTCTACTCAATTTGTCATCCTTAAATTTTAATTAAGAAAAATGTATACGGGCAGATAGTCGCCGCGATTCTCTCCCTCTCCTTTTCCGTGCCTGTCGTGAGCTATATACAGCTCTGCTGGCCGGGGATGGTAATTTCAAAGCTCGCTAATATGATTAATGGTTACAAAGTGGAGCAAAGCTAGCTACACACACACACACACACACACACACACACATATATATATATATATATATATATATATATATATATATATATATATATATGTATAATACAATATATATCTGTATAATAATAATAATGTATATAAAACATATATATATATATATATATATATATATATATACAAAAGAAAATGTTTACAGCGACTAGAGGGGTAACATTATCTGACTTACTTATCCGACCCCTACGTTGTGTTCTACCCTCGAACGGACGAATATGGGCGGTGTACGTAGTGTTAAAGTGTTACAATTTAATGCTATTCAATTTATATGAAATTTACATCGCTTCGCTTCGCATTTCGTAAACTAGTAATAAGATCGTGTTAAGTTAATGGCGAAGGCTTGTGAACGAGCGCAAGAAAGCATTTCTGAATTATTCATAAATGCTATGTCATTCTTTTCTTATACGTTATATATGGCGAATTTTTTAAAAAATTGTTACATTTAACATTCAGGCAGGTTTACTTTTTAAATTAAAACTAGCGTCATTTCTGAACATGTACTGGATGTCGTGATATCACACACCGGCGAGGAAATTGTACTAATAAAACCACTTGTAAAAAGAGACCGACGCGGATTTAAATTAGCATGGAATATTCAGTTGATGAGTGTAGGGAAATTTTGTTTTTATTTAAATAGTTTAATTTTTTTGGAAGAAATATTCAATTAGCCTTTTTTATAAATATTTATCATGTATAAACAAATGTAAAAAATATTCATCATTTAAATTATTTTCAAATATTTTAATGTTGAACAAATTATACGATACATTTTTTTATGCATAAATAATTAAAATCATTCTCGCTTGATCTAATGAATATTCGAATGAAAATTTTAAGTTCCGTCAGAAACGTTATTACGTTTAAAATCATTCTTATATTGAAGACAATTGATTTTAAATGAAAGATGACACATTTCACAAGTTGGAAGTAGAACTTATGACACATTCATCAATAATTGACCGTATTTTCTGCTTGAAATATTTTGTTCTTTCTTACTCTCTCTTTGTTTCTTTCAATATATATACATATATATATATATATATATATATATATATATATATATATATATATATTTGCCAAATTTTTAAAAATGTTTAAAGATAATAAATTATCAAATACATTTACTACCTTCCAATTTAATGCATATAACCTCATATCCTCAGGAAAGAAATTAAATTAAATATTATTTTTACTGTACAACAGAAATATGACACAATAATTTTTTAAGAATAAATTTAATTTTATTGCATTAATAATTTATTAATTAAAGTAATAAAATTATATATATATATATATATATATATATATATATATATATATACACGAGGATCGTTTTATAAGTATGGTAAAAAGTAAGAAAACTACATTGAAAAATTTAATTAAATACATTAATTAATTAACTTAAACAATAAATAAATTTACCATACTTATCAAACGACCCTCGTGTATATATATATATATATATATATATATATATATATATATATATATAAACACCAGTCTAATTTTAAAATAATTCAAAACTGGTTCAATAAAATACTAATATTAACAATAAAAAAATTATAAATAAACTCTAATGAGTTTACAATTATTTTATGTCATTTTCTTTCCCTATTTTTGTACTGATATAATTTTTTAATATGTTTCTAACTCCAATAATAGATTTTTCATAACACATTTCAAACAAAATTCACATTAATATAAATGTTTAAAGAAAATGTGTGATTAATTTAAAAAATGTACATTCTTATTCACATATAAATTATTATAGAAGTGTATATATATATATATATATAGATATATATATATATATATATATATATATATATATATAAAGAGAGAGAGAGAGAGAGAGAGAGAGAGAGAATAAAAAATAAAATTCAATTTTTTAAATTTTGTAGTACATAGATGACATTTTATATTTTAATTACTCTAAAAATGTTTATAGTCTTGTTTGTACCTTTTTATATTTATTTATTTCTAAATTTGTATGTTTATTTAATTGGCTCTATACAAAAAATAATATTTATTTAACGTCATTACTCATAAATATTTTTCATTGATAAATTTTTTTTAATCGAATTTTAATAAAATTCGATTAAAAAATGTAATGACTTTAAATGAAAAATAAATTTAATTAAATTCAAATCAATGATGAGGTTATAAAATAAAGTACTTTATACATTTCTAATCACTTAAATGGCAATTAGGGTTCCTACATACTTATAAAATGTATTTAATATGATTAAGCACAATTTTTTATTTCTAAGATGTCTTATTAGAATATGAGAGGTGTAAGAATATTTTTTTTTTAAAAAAATCTCAATTATATTTTAAGTAAATTATTGATTAAATAGTTTAGAAAACAATAAATATACATATTAATTTTTTTCACAACAAATTTAAAGAGAGAAGTCAAAAATTCTTGAAATGAGATATCATGCAATTGATATTTGGTATAATTTAATTTTTGCAAATAGATTTTAATATAGTCTGGCTATGTAATAGATACAGAATTTAAAGTTACTGTACACCTACATCAAGAATAAAAGCTTTTTTATACTACAAAATAGATTATATTATAAACATTATATGTGGGTGATTATTTATTTTGATGTTGATTGGCTTACATAAGAAATAAATAAATTAAACCTCTTAGTAACTAAAGTAGTAAAGTTATTTTATTACAAATAATTAAATTATTATAATTGAAATTTGTTATTTTCAAATTTCTGTATTCGATTTTAATTAAATTGTTTATAATATGAATTGTTATATTCACACTGTGTAAAGAATTTAATTCTTTTTTTTGTTATAAATTATTAATTATTTACAATGTTATAAAACATATTTAGTTTACAATACGAAAAGTTAAATATAATAGTATATAATATAATCCTAAGGTCATGAATTATAGAGATTAAATTTTAATCTGTTTAGTAAATCAGAATATGAAAAGAAGTAATAAGAGTGAAAAATATTTTTGAGGGAAAAAAGTTTAAAAATTTATTTGCAAACAAAATCATTTCGTGATATAATAAATTATTAGGAAAGTACAAAAGGATACAACCCATGATTTCCATAAGAACTGAATTTATAACTTGAACAAATGGTGGAAAGACTGAATTATTACGAATAGAAATGGTTTGGAATAAATCCTACTAATTGTAAATGAAAAAAATACATTTTAATTTCCGTTTGAAAGGACGATATTTTGATAACATCGACATAAAATTTATTAAACCTTGTTACGTTTGCAAAAAAATGCGAAAATGTTGTTAACCTATTATATACGAATTCTTAATTTAAATGTTGTATATAAAAGATATATGGAATTGTTTTCACATTGAAATAGTAATAAAAATTGAAATTATTTCTACATGACCTCCCATGTACGATAATTCAATGTTGTTTAAAAGTTTGTAAAAAAACACACACACATACACACATTCATGCAATTACTGTCATCGATGGAATCGGCCGAACACGTAATTTCGACAAAATTTCAACGATATACGTTCCGTTTTATTTACATACTTGGGGCAAAAGCGGAGATATTTTTAAAAGACCTTTGTAAAGTACACACATATAAAAAACATACACACACACATATACGCACGCACGGTCCGTTGTTCTGCGCCATGTGTTTATTTAGCAAATACAAGCACGGCGATGGAACGAACGACGACCAACAACAACACTCGTGCTAGTCAACAAGAACACTCTTCGTGTGTGTATGTGTGTGTGTGTATTGTTATTATTTAGAAGCAACGCTCTAATGTGAAATGTATTTTTTTCACGTGTTCCGACCGCTTCTTTTGTAGTCTCGGTTCGAATACCGAATCTGCGTATAGTCAGCTCAGACTAAACAAACTCGTCGAGACGTACATCACTTGAAAACTGTTTAACAGAGAATTGATCTCCGTCGAGCGACCACTTTACGATATATTTTTAGAACGGTTGTTTATTAAGGCAATGTATATTCATAAAAGATCTTTTTCTTCGAAGACACAGAGAATGCTTGTACACGAATAAATATTTTAGGAAATGTTTTACCTCGTGCATTAGTCATTTTTCTTGTTTAAAAGCATGAACGTACGCGTGAGTACGGATTTTATAAATATATTTCACTTGTTGGCATTGAAATTTCTATTGCATAGAAGAATTTGACTAAGGTCAAGGCCTGTAACGGACAGTAGCTTTGGGCGGTTCTCAGATTAAGATAACAAATAATCTTTGATTCACAACTAATAACCTTTCTTGTATTTATAGTTCGTGTTATTAAAAAAAACTGTTATATGAATTTATATCTCCGACATAAATTGTCTTTTTTATTCAACCAATATATACATATCTTATAGTAATAAAAAAAATATATTTTACAAAATAATTTTGCAATTTAATTGCTTATTTTATTTTCTTTAATTTTTTCTGAGTTGATTTTGTTAGGAGATGAATATTATTTTAAAAAATACATCTTCTAATATTAGGTTTTTTAATTGAACGTAGTATTACTTTTTCTGAAGAATCTATTAATCTATAATAAATTCATTACAAAAGCTGTCGTCTTAAATCTCATGAGATTTATCTTTGCAGAGTTGATTTACTTCTAACTGTATGTTTAATTTCATTTTTTTTCTAAAAAAATATACTAGATCCATTTTTCAAACCCATCCAACAATAGATGTAAAATGTTCTCATTTTTCTTGTACTCAAGTAAATGAAGTTTACGTATTGACAATGTCCATTAATACTTTTCAATAAAGTGCAACTCATACATCACACAAGCTCCCCAATTTATAACTTTAAGATATTTCGTCACTTATGTTTTTGACACATTAAATTGGTTATAATTTTTTACAATTATCTGAAGGATTAATCGTTAATTAAGTACGTCACTAATTACAAAACACTGATTTGGTTTTAATTAATTTTCAATAAATGTTAAATATGTCATTAGTAGTTTCAGTTCAAATTGTCCTGAAATAGAAAAAATTAAAATAATTAAATCTTTTTATACTACATTTAAACTTAACAGAAAAATAGTTAAATTCAAAAACAGATTTATTTATAAACATTATATATAAACTAGTGAAAACATTTTTTTTAAATTTTGTTCCAAATGAAAATTATTAACGAATGTACAAAAATGTAATTGTTTAGAGTTTTTATATATTTGATTTGTAAAGTAGGTAAATATGTTAATTTAGCATTATCTGCTCTCTTATTGAAAACACTAAGTTATTTATTAAATAAAACAGATAATATTTTACGAGTTTAAACATAAATTTACAATAATTAATCAATATGAATATCGTGCTATTTTCAATAATGAAATAACTATCTACTGTATTTTTCATAGAAGTATTTCTTTTTGATACGTGATTTAATATTAGTTACTTCAAATAAGTGGATTTATATTGATAAAATCTGACTTTTATATTTTATACATTGGATATTTATTTTTTATTGAAATATTGTAGTATAATATTTTATAACTATTTATTTCACAATTTATAATTACTTTTAAAAAAGTACAATAAATAATACAATTCATATTATGCCATCACATTTATTCTCTAACTTAAATAGACATACATATATTTTAATTTTATCCAATTTAAACGACTCAATGTTTTCCTTGACTTTATACTTTCAAACATTTGATTTACAATATCTTTATTCATTTTATAGCACTCCTACAATTACAATTATTGACAAATTTAATAAATAATATATTTGAAATTAATTCCCATTCATATTAATTCTATTTATCTCTTATCTATTTGTCTTATCTATAATATATATAATTATTTGTGTTGTTTGAAGTTTTTTAATTATTTTGTCATTTAAATTATATTGTTTTTATGATTGAGGAGAGATTATATATAATAATTGAAAATTGAATAGAACTTAATTTATTTGTTTAAATATTAAGAAATTCAAATCAATTTGTAATTTATTTATAATAGAAAAATCTATATACACACAAACATACTCATACTTATGTATATATTATCCTCAATTAATGAAATAAAATATGATTGAAATGACAAAATAATTAGAAAACAATATATATATATATAAAATAAAAGTTAAGAATAAATTGAGGCATAGTTTAATATTTAATTCATTCTCACTTAATGTTTATAAATTCAAAAGTTTGATTAGTTATTCAAATTTGTATAAAATAAAGGCAATAAATCATTTAAATTTTAGAAGAGGTATTTATCCAACAGTGGATTGACAGAGACTGTAAACGATGAGTTATTTAATTAAATTCAAAACAATTATTTTTAAAATCAAATATAAACACATTTAGACATTTCAACTTGTCTTATGAATTATTCATCACTTCATTAAATTCATTCATTGTTAACTATTGAAATTGTTGTAGTATTTTTCTCTATTATATTTATTTATGTGTTTATATTTGAATTTTTAATAATTTAAATTCATACTAAAATTTTCAATGGATTTTAAAATATAAAAATAAAATTAATATTTTTCGAATTAATATTAGATAAGGTTTAATTAAATGGATTATTTTAATAGTTTCATATGAATACAAATGCATTTGAATAAATTAATAGTCTGTAAAATTGGTACAACATTTTAGTTTTGTTTAAGTTAGTAATAAAATGGATTTTTATATAAGAATAATTTTAAATGTATATAATTAAGTACAAATACAAACATGTATATATTTAAAAATATTATTTGATTTATTCAGAAAACAACATTAAAAATAGCAGTACTTTTTCTCATTCTTAAAAGTACATAAATTAACTTTCAGTAATGTACTATGAATGAACATTCAGTAATATAAAAAATAAATCATACAAAGAAATATATATCTCTTTCAAAGATAAATTTAAAAATTAAAAACGAATATTGTCAATTATTGTATGGTCTTGAAAATGTTTACATGTCAAAACAAATTAAAACGAATGATCGATAGAGAATATATCTTAATGCTGTAATCTATTATTACAACTCTTTGTTACAAATATATAATTGAAGTACTGTTTCTTTTAAAATTGACAGCACAACAAATTCACAAAAATGGCAACTGTTTTAATAAATTACAGGAGACAAATGTTTAATCAATTATTTGTTTGTCAAAACTATGATCATAAAAAATTATTAAATACAATTAAGAAAAGAAGTACATACGAGTATACTATTGTTGAAAAAGAGAATATATAAACTGGTATAAAGGTATCTTTTTTTTACAAACAGATATTGAATCATCATTTTTATGTTATTCATGCTGTAAAAATGAGAGTTCTAGTAACTTACCAATCACTGTTATTTTACAAGATACAGTAAACGAATCTGAGTTCATATAGCATAACTGTTCTGTGCAGTAACTAGATTTGACCTTTTTTGTTTACTTTCTTTTCCTTAATTTAAAAGAAGTCTTGAAAAAACAAGGTTTTATTGAAAATGACCAAAGAAATAAACATTTTAAGAGTGACAAGAATATTTCTTTCAGAATATATTCCATTTAAAATATATTGTGGAAAATATGTTGAGCTATGTAGAGGCTACATTGGAAAATGAAAATTTCAACTTTTATAATTACATTATCTTTTTGAAATATTGTATTATATATATCACTGTTAATTCATCAATGATAAATTTATTTAGATAATCATACAGTCCTCTATCACTAATCTGGCCAACGTTAATTTTTGTGTAATTTCTTGTGTATTTTTTTTATCTTTATTCAATGCATCTCTAACTAGTGGTCGACTCTTTCTTTTTTATTTTATTACATATATATATATATCTATATAATATGTATCTATATGTGCTTATTTCTCTATATCTAAAAATTTGTTACTTTTAACTAAAAACATGTTATTTATTATTTTTTACAGCAAGATTCATGTATTTGATTCATACACTTTTTTTTCAAAAAAAAATTGACATATTACCATTGCATATTTCTTTTCAGTCAAAAGCATTGGAAATGTTAACACTGTGAGATCTGAAAATGGATTGAATATCTGCATGTGTTACATTTTTGTGTTTTTTATTTGTATATTAGAGTAGTGTGTTTTGATTTTATATATCTTTTCCTATATACTAGTATCATCCACATGTTTTATAATTGCATTTTTTAAAATATTATTTTTGGTAGTGTAAAAGGCTGAACAAACTCGAGGTCATTGATCGATTGCCTGAGTTTATTATGAGCAATTTATTTTTGAAAATTGTGAGTTTACTGTCGGATAAACTGTATATAACCATCGTTAATCCTGTAAATACACTAATCTGTTACCATGTAGGTCCAGCTATGCTAAATTTGTAATGATCAACTATATTTTACTACTATTTTATTTCGTTAATTTAATTTAAATTGATGAGAGTAAATAATTGTTCTATTTTCTATTGTCTATTGATCAAAACATTATTTATTTCATATTCTTATTGTACTCCATTTACATATTTGATTTTGTATTCCAATTAAATCTATCATTCTTAAAATTATTTTATGTATAAAATGACTATCACAAATTCAGATGTGAATTTATCAACTTAACTTAGATACAACTTTCTACCCAAACCTATTATTTTATATAAGTTATAATAATCTATAGTTATTCTCAAGTTGATCATTTTGTAAATGAAAAAGCTTATACTAGTTTATAAGCTTTTATTCAAAATCGTGATTAATTAACTTATCATTGACGTTATTATCATTTATGAACATTGCTTCAAGCGGCTCTTATTATTTTCTACAAAGAGAAACCTTTAATGTTTATGCTTTGTAATGTAAACTAAATATTAAATCAATTTTTAGAACTGATTAGTTATTGTTTGCAAGGAGTTAGACAGTATTTTAAAAGTTTATCGACTTTTAATATTATTTATACTTTATTACAAATTAATAATTGTTATTTTCATTTTATTATCTAAACGTTGATTTAATTAACTGAGTGATATATTATTATTAAAAAATATATTAATTGTTTAAAGATTAGTTTGAGATTGTTTCTAATTATTAAGAATTAAAAAAAATAATTGAAAATTACTTGTTTACAATAGATTTTTTACATTATTTAAAATTGATATAAAATTAATTTAATAAATGTTTATTTTTCAATTAATTTCTAAACATTTTTATTCAATATATTTTTTTCTGTTATCAATGGTTTTTATTAGTGATATTCAATTAATGTTTTTTAAAATATATTATTTTTCTTATTAATAAAGTAATCAAATATTTACTCAGATATTTATGAAATTAAAATTATTATTTTTTGTGCACAACTTTTAAATTATTTTATTTTTTTAAAAAAATAATGGTTTGAAATTTCAGTTAAAAATGAATTTCAAATATACAAATATAGTTTGTTTTAGATTTACATAAATAGTTTTTTAATAAATTTTGCAACTCTATATTTTTATAAAAAAAATCTATTATATTTATTGAAACTCTTATTAATAATTCTATACTAGAATCAAATTTAGAAAATATCATTTTTTGTTGGAAGAGTTAGTATTAATATTTTTATAAAAGATAAATAATGAAATCATTTTATAATATCTTGCTCAATAATTATACTCATATAATAAGATTTTTAATAAGAAAAAAATTCTTTAATAAGATTTTTTTAAATAATTTATATTACAGATTTAATAAACAAGTAACCCAAAAGAGACTGAATGTTAAGACACATATTTACATATTGCATCTTTTACTCTTATTTGAGCCAAATTCAGATAGAACCATGTATGCATTTAAAAAGTATCATATAAAAATAACAAACAGATGGGCATAAAATGATGAAATAATAATGAATTAAAATAGGAAAAATGATTTTTGAAAATAAATAATTATAGGTGATATTCAAAATACTTTTTATCTACTTTCAAACTTTCTGAGGTATTATATATATCATATATATACATATATATATATATATATATATATATATATATATATATATATATATATGTATATTCCATTTTAACTTTCAGTCATAAATGTAATAGTTTAAAAGTTTGTATTTAGACTCGTGACTAATTATTTATCAGAATTAACTATTCGTCTGCGATCAATGAAGTATCAATTATACGCCAGTTCACTTTATGTTCACGGATTGTATATATATTTATCGTTATTTAATCGCGTAAATTAGTTAAAGACAGATATACGTATTTTATGTATTCGACAGATGTGTGTCCACTAAAAATTATAAACAATTAATATTCTAGTAATGTAGAAAATTAATCGTCTTCGTGTGTGTTTTTTTTCGATAGACAAATTTTGAATAAAAATTTATAGACGTCCGTACGTGAAATCGATTATTATTAATTGATTTTTCGTTAGCGCGGACATATAATTGATTAAAATTAATCGATTTTCCGTATCGGCTACGTTCGTAGACCGAGAAGATATATACGAAACAACTAATAACCGCGACGAGAGCGTCCCTCGTTTGGAGCTCAAGAAAAAAAATCACCGTGATCTTAAAATATATATATATATATATATATATAATTTCTTAGAGATTGCGCTCTCGCGATAGCGTTTTCGTACAAAATAAATCACTTTCTTTCGGTTGTCAGTTCTTTATTTAACACTAATGCATTAATTTGTTTTCTCAGTTAGACGCTAATGGCTTTTAGTATGAAGAAGGTAATTTTAACAGAGAATTATTTCTCGAGTTACCTTTTTTTTAATGACGTCTCCGATATGGCCGTTATATACAATATTATATCCATTTTAAGTATCGACTTGTGAATTTTTTTTTACTTCGTTTAAAACTGTCGGTTGCAAGTTTCGTCGACGATAATTACGAAGGTGAAAGAAGAAAATCTTTATACTATATTTTTATTTTAGCGGTATCTCTAATAGTAAGCTCATCGATTTCTTCTCGCTTGTTCTTTTCAAGATTTTATTAATACAAAATAATAATACAGATTACACCTGCTAAAGATTGGATGGCCTGTGGCAAAAATACGCCGTTATTGGAACTAATAATACAGTAACATAGTTATTTATTCATATATTTCTACAAAATCAGCGTCAGGAATGATCGTAAACAATGTAATATCTAGAACAACCTTAGAACATTTTAATATTATATATATATATATATATATATATATATATATATATATATATATATATGCTCGTATATTTATAAATTTGAAACATTACAAGAAATTTCCATTATGAACGAAGAAAAAACCAGAGTTATAATTATACTTATTATTTAATAGGTATTTTAGTATTAAAAACATAAACAAGTTTAATAAAAAGTCGATAATGGTGTAGATAGGTAATTATGTTTTAAATATCTAATAAAAATATTTTTCGTACCTTTTATCTGTATTTTTTTAATATATATATTTATATTGTTTATTTACTAGTAGTATTTTTTTGATATATTTATCTCATATAATCTCAATCTTTGAAAAGTATTTTGGTTATTTATTGTTGTGATACTGTAGCAAATTTACTTTAACACAAATTAATTTTCATCCCACTCCCAACACCACAATATGTTATAATAATAATTACTTATTGTTCACTTTTTTGTTTATAACAAAATGGGTTAATGGCATTTAGATGACGATGCCATCATAAGAGTTATAAAATTTTATAACAAAAAGGTTTTGACGATGGCATCGCCATCGAAATGCATATTAGCCTATTGTTGTTATAAACAACAAAGTGAACAAAATTGATTATTGAACACTTTACAATATATTGTGGTATTGAGGAGGGGGAAATTTATTGTGTTAAATTTATTTTTTTATTATATTTATTTTTTTAATATATCTTATAAAAATTAACACAAATGAATTAATCACCCATAATAACAAAAGATTTTATAAAATTATTCAATAATCATTTATTGTTCTAACATTTATTGACATTTTTACATCCATGTTATCTCTGTTAAAGCTCTACATTTTAGAATCTCAATAAAATCTAAGTTTATAATTCAGTTTTAAAATCTTGTAGTGCTGAAAAGAATATTTATTTATATTGTAAATTTGATCAAAATAAATATTAATCTCATAAAATGTTCATTATGAGTACATTGACATATTTTTCTAATATTGAGGATTAATTATTTTATTAAAAATATACACTGAACAAATTAATGTTTTTCTTATAAGATTTTATTAACATAATATATATTTTATATATGCATTTAATATATATTTTAATATTAAAAAATTATAAAGTATTATTAATATATATTTGAATGACTTTCACAAGAAATAAAATTCGAACTATGTTTTAAGTTAAAATCATATAAATATTATTTGTGTAGTTTTTTTATACATACATACATACATACATACATACATATATATATATATATATATATATATATATATATATATATATATATAATATCACATGAAATATCCTATTTTATAGTTGACAGTTAAAAAACAATATTTTCAATGGAATAAAAGTCGTTCAATCAAAATATGTTGCGTTGAATTCAGTCGTTTTCTTTTTACGGAACTATAATAGAAATATAATAAATATTTATATAAAATGTCACATTTTTACTATTGATACATTTTTAAAATGTATGTAATACAACTAGCTGTCTTTTAAACAATTTAAAATATTTTGAAGACAAATTTAAAGGTGACTCAAATGATAGTTAATTTATTAATAAAAAAAATATAAGTAAGTACATAAATGTGTAGTACAATTTTATTAAATATTTTTTGAACTGTGAAATTGAAAGATGTTTTAGAATAGAATTTATTCATGTTTTCTAACAATATTATTTTTTTATAGTTTTTATCAATTTTCATAATACAATTTATCAAATTTACTGTTTGTTACAAAATCAATTTCATTTTTAAACAGCTAAATAACTATTTCGTTTTTAAACAGTTACATAAACAAAAATAAATTAAAATATTTAATAAATAAAATAAAATTATTTTTGAATTACAATTAATAAAATAATATAATTGAAATTTGTTGTTTTTATATCAATGTATTAAACTTTTCATATAGCCCAAACAAAACTAAAGAATAGTTAATAATAGTAAGCAAATAAATGTATATCCAAATCCTTCAGTCTCATTTGGGCCACCCTGTAAAACATCAAAATTTACTTTACAGTATTTAACTCAATTTTGAGTTTTAAGTTATAAAATAAACAATCCAAATTTACTCTTCGTCGTGTTTATTATTTTTTTAATTGTAACCATAAGATCATTTTGAATGTTTTTTGTTACTATTAGTTTCGATATTCGTCATCTTCAAGTAAACAGTGAAGACTGACAAGTGTCAAAACTGGTCATTGCGAAATATAATGCTTAGTGCAACCAAATGATTATAATCAGAAAATAATTAATATAACAAATAGAATGAATGTGAAAAGATATAATATTCAATATTTTTATCTTTTATGTTATAAAGAATTTTAGTTTATTTTTTGCCTCTTTGTTTTTACTTTGCAAATTGAACTAAATGAAATATTGGTGACATGAAAGTATTTATTTATTGCTCATTAATCTAGTATCTTTATTAGTTACTAATATATATATATATATATATATATATATATATATATATATAAAAGAATTAATGTGTATGTTTGTGTGTGTAAACACAAAAACCTTTTAATAAAAGCATTTTATCATTTCTTGGAAAATATATTTTCAAACAGTTTCCAAGAAAAAATAAATGTTCCTATTATATAGAATATACTATTAAATCAATAATATCCACGTTAATATCTTTATAAGAAGCTATTTCAAATAAATAATTGTATTAAATAAATAATATGTAATACAATAAACAATATGATTATTGCTATATATAAAAATTGAAAAGATGTTTTAAAATTAATAAATTTATTTTATTTGAAAATATGAAACTTATTTTTTAAATTATTAATTTTGTCTCAATAAGATATTGAATTTATTCTCATAAAGTCATTTTGTTAAGAAAGTTTATCTGAGAAATCAATTATTATCTATTAAATAATATTTATATTTTATTTTAAATATGTATTTCATTTCAAAATTATTATTTAAGTATAAATCAATTTTAGTATTTAAAATGGATTTATATTCCAATAATAATAAAAATGATAATAATTAAGGTGTAAAATTGTTTTTTTTAATATCTGCAATAAAAAAATATTTAAATGTTTAAATATTTTTAAAAAATATATTACATTTCAAATATCATAGAAGATATTTTCATTTCATCCTTAGTCTTTTTTTTAGTAAAATCTTTTAAGGATAGTTTTAACGATCTTTGATGGAGATTAAAAATACAGATTTTATAAAATCATTTATATTTTAATTACAATATAATTATAGGAACACACACACATGTGTATATTTATATATATATATATATATATATATATATATATATATAAAATAAAATATTAGAAAACGAACATAAATGGCAATTATTTTTTATCGTCATTTGGCCTTTATCCAAAATTGCTTTAGGGTTTCTTATATTTTATTTCTTAATTAAAAATATAGGTTAAACCTGTCTAGAGATATTTTCAAGTTTATATATCTAGCGTAAAATGCTAAACAGGTCACATTTCGTAGTATGAGTTGAGGTGATATGATAAAATGAAAAATACGAAAAAAATATTTTTATATTCTACGTTTGACAAGTATTTCAACAAAATTGAAGGGAATCAGATTTAAACGTAATCGATTTCATATGAAATATATATATATATATATATATATATATATATATATATATATATATATATATATATATATATATGATGTACAAAATTCACATTTTTTTAATCGTATAATTTTAACATAATAATTAATTCATTTTTTATACTAATTTTAAACTGTGAATCAAATTTGAATATTAAATTATATGAGATTAATCGAAATTATTGTTTACTGTTTAAAAGTAGCTAAAGTTTGGCAGAAAATGAGAATTGCGATGTACAAAAAAACATATTCTGATTTAGATATGTATACAAAACATATGTATATATGTGTGTGTATGCATATATATATATATATATATATATATATATATATATATATATATAAATTATGTGTATATGGATTAGTAACGTCTATGTATGTGTATATCTATGTTAATTACCACTTAAGTATCCGAGTTGTTAAAAAAAGGTAAATTAAAAATAGAACCACGAGCAAAGAATAGACGAGAGGCGGCATTGTTATGTCCGCGTTGAATGTCAGTCCGCAGTTACTGATTCGAGTTCGAAATGTGGGCAAAAGTTTCGACGGCGAGCCGTTTCATTAACATAATTATACGACGACCGTCTCAACCCAGTCGGCATATATACATCTAAACTCTGCATGTGTGCGTGCGTTTGTACACGTGCCCCGTTTCACTATTGTCGAGACAAAAACGGAACAATCGCAATTTCTGTACGCCAATTGTCTGATTATGAAGAATGGAATCGAAAATGTCGTGATTTTGCAACAATATGCGGCATAACGTACTCTAACGTAGTATTTTTTGGCATTAGACATGCTGGTATGCAGTATACATGCATACATACATATACATATACATATATATATATATATATATATATATATATATATATATATATATATATATATAGAGAGAGAGAGAGAGAGAGAGAGAGAGCGAGAGAGAGAGAATGTTATTTAAGTGTGATAGAAATTTAAATTGAATCTCTATTGAAAGTTCTATCTAACCTAAAAAAACACTTTTATATATATATATATATATACATACATATATATTATATATATATATATATATATATATGTATGTATATATATGTATATATATATATAAGGTATGATATAGATAAAACTTTCCATAGGGATTCAAATTAAAATTTTATACATTTAAAAATGACCTATATATATATATATTTATATATATATATATATATATATATATATATATATATATATATATATACGAGGTCGTTTGATAAGTCCGTGTAAATTCCGAAAGATGGACCACTGGTGCATATCGAGGTTATTTTTAATTAGTAGCACCTAAGTTTCAGCCATATCGGTCTATTCCTTTGTGTTTGACAATCGTTGGAATCAAGGAAATCGAGTGATTGCCAAATAATGGACGAAAAAGAATTTCGCGTGTTGATTAAACACTACTTCATTAAAGGCAAAACGCCTCAGGAGATAAACAGAAGCTTGATAAACATTATGGTGACTCTGCACCTTCGATTAGTGCGGTTTATAAGTGGTTTCAAAATTTTCGGAGTGGCCATATGAGCACAAGAGACGCTGAACGTTCTGGACGCCCTGTATATCATTGATAAAATCCATGATATGGTGATGGATACAGAAGAGTGAAAGTGCGTGAGATTACTAGTGCTGTAGGCATATAATATTTTGCACCAACATTTGGACATGAAAAAGCTATCCGCCAGGTGGGGATTGCTCACGATCGACCAAAAACGAGGTCGTGTGAAGTGTTGTAAGAACGGTTTGCAGCTGTTTCAGCGAAATCCGCAGGACTATCGTTTCATCACTGTATGAAACATGGATACATCACTACACTCCTGAGACCAAAGAGCAGTCTATGGGTTATCAAGGAGGAATCTGCTCCGAAAAAGGCGAAGACAATTCCTTCGGCCGGGAAGGTTATGGCGACTGTCTTTTGGGATTCGCAAGGAATAATCTTTATCGACTATTTGGAAAAGGGTAAAACCATTACAGGTGCATATTATATTGTTATTGGATCGTTTGAAAACAGAGTTGCAAGAAAAACGTCCCCGATTAGTACAAAAAGTCCTCTTTCATCACGACAACGCACCAGCTCATCAGCAGTTGTGGCCGCTAAACTAATGGAAATAGGGTTCCAAATCGTTTCACATCCCCTATTCTCGAGACTTGGCTCCATCGGACTATTATTATTTGTTCCCTAATATGAAGAAATGGCTCGCGGGAAAAAGATTTTATTTGAACGAGGAGGTGATTGCAGGAACGAATGACTATTTTACAGACTTGGACAAATCCTATTATTCGATAGATCAACAAACTAGAGCAGCGTTGGATGAAGTGTATAAGCCTAAAAGAAGACTATGTTGAAAAATAAAAACGATTTATTCAAAAAAATGAAGCAGTTTTTATTTTTATTATCAAACATCCTCGTATATATATATATATATATATATATATATATATATATATATATATATATATATATATATATATATATATATATATATATATATATATATATATATATATATATATATATATATATATATATATATATATATATATATATATATATATATATATATATATATATATATATATATATATATATTTAAATTGTAATTATGTGGAAATTGAATTTCATTATATGTAAATGTACATATATTTTTATTTATTAAAATCGTACTAATCGTCAGATTTCAATAAATTACAATAATTTTATAATTACAATGGCAAATTAGAATTATTAAAAAAAATAAATAGCATATAAGCTCAAGTTGACACATATTGAGTTTATATAAAAATTCGTGATATTTTTTTAATTGGAGAATTCATAAAGAACCTACTTTTTTTAACTTTTCTCATATATCTAATACAGCTGTCAAATCATTGTGAATTAATTAACTATTACTTGATTCATAAATTCTGTTGATAATCAAATGACATTGTAATTATCTAAAACAGTTTATTAATCGTTATTTTTGCTCTTCAGTTATTCTCAGCCATGTTTTATCTTTTAGTTTCAAGTTACCATTACTTACTTGTTTATTTCATAGACCACGAAATCACTCTGTATGCTAACTAAAACGTTTCTTTGTTTCAAAGTTAGATATTCAGACTTAAATATAATCATTTTATAATTATATATATATATATATATATATATATATATACATATATGTTTGTATATATGTATGTATGTGCATATAAATTGAAAAATCTATTAAAATAACAATTTATTTTAATTATACGCACATTCTCCTATTCATATCGTTTAAAAATAGACGAGACACCGTTTCTAAAAATGCGTCTAGCGTTACATTTATTACATATTCGTCACACAGGTTTGTAATCAGTTCGCATAAAAAATACACAGAAGAATGCGACTATATCATTTGAATCGCAAATCGTCGTTTCAGCAAAACCACCGGTACGATATGAATTTATGTAGTTCTGTCGTGCACAATTGAACATAGCACGCATATTTTTAGACAATGAAACAATGTATTTATGCTAAATGTATATCTACCTATCTGTCTATATCTATCATTTATATATACTGACACACACACAAATATATATATATATATATATATATATATATATATATATATAATGTATATTGTATACACGTGTACGTAGGATATGCGTAAGGTATGAAATTTTGTATATTTATTTATGCATTTAGTTCCACAAATATTTATATATTCAATGCAAACATTTTATAAAATATTAACGATGTTAGACGAAAAACACGAATATAATTCAACATTACGGACTGTTATATTTCAAAATGTATATACGTACATTTATATATATATATATATATATATATATATATAAATGTGTTTTTAGGTTAGGTAGAATTTTCGATAGGGATTCAATTTAAAGTTCTATCACGCTTAAACACACACACACATTATATATATATATATATATATATATATATATATATATATATATATATATAAATCAATAATTTATTACTGAATTGATCATTTTAAAAGATCATTTTTAATTAATTTTTCTATTCATATTGTTTTTTTGAAAAGACTATATTTATACTTTAATACATTTATGCTGTTAATCCTAATATTTCTTAATTAAAAATATAAAAGATTAAATCAGAGATATAAAATAAGTCATAAATATAAAAAGTAATTAAATGCTGTAAAAATAATATACATAAGACACTATTATTATTATTTAAATTAATCGATATTAAGATGACATACATGATTGTTTTTGCACTTTTTTATTCAAGATACTGAGTGTAGCAATAAGAGTATACATTTTTTTTGTACCATTAGAAAATTGTCGAAAATGAATCTCTTTACGTTATAAAATATAGTAATTATCGTATTTTCTATAAACATTAAAAAAACATACTATTTCTTAAATGTTTTATATTAAAAACAAATTGACAAGAATCATATGATCTATTTTATCTTTAAATTCATAACTTATAATTTCTATATTAACTAACGTTGAATATTTAATTATAGATTTTATACAAATTAATTAATTATAAAATAATATAAAAAATGTATTGAAAAAAGTGATAAGTTTAAAATTAAATAATTATCATTTTGAAATTATTATAAGTATTTTAAAATAGTTATACATATCATATATAAATAAACATATGTACATTTTTTATATTTGTTAAATGTAATCTTCTAAATAAATACAAATATTTTTGCTATCTGTATCTAAACGACGAATCCAAATTAATTTTACTAAAATGAAATATCGATTCAAATAATATTCTATAATAAACCAATATCTCTTATTATTAATGTTGCTCATATTGATTCATAACTTTAATATAATTTCAGTTATTTTTTTCAAAATAAAATAAAAACTTTCCTTTAATTTTAAGTAATTATGAATAAACCAAAAGTATTGTCATTTTTATTCAAACAAAAAAAAACTATTTTCAAATCAAATAATATATTATTACTAATATATTTGTTGTTATAAAATTTAATCGTTTATTTTTTGAAATTAATTTAGATATCAAAACAAATACTCTGTAAAATAATATATACTCGTGTTCATAACCACACAGGCTGACACTTTCAGTTCAAAAAATAATTACCACTTAAATTAAATTTCGATTTTATGATGAATTTTTTGTTGAGGAGGTAACTGCAGAAAAAAAATAATAATAAAAGCTATGACACTAAACTAGTACTCATTTTGAATATTATATACTGTGTTTGACGTTTATTGATTATAAAAATAAATATAGTGATTTTAAAAATCCTATAAACGTATAAAATACAAATCAATATTTAGCACAACAAAAAAACCCAGCTTGGTTTTGAACAACTTTCTTATATAAAATGATTTTGTTATATATATATATATATATATATATATATATATATATATATATATATAAAGAACATCTCTAATGCGCAATCTTTAAATCCACTGAAAATATCTTTATAAAAAAGAACGTCTATATATTATATATAACCGTATTACGTCATACACATAAAACGCAGTACTTCTAGTTTTTGATATTATTAATGAAGGAAATTCCACCGTGGTCCTTAATAACGCTATAAAAGTTATAGCCAATATCCAAGGCGCATAACTTCGATATTTCTCACATAAAATACGCCGTATCGGTTGGTAATTCGATTTTCCGACGTCGACGCCATGGTTCAAATGTACGCCTACATACGGATACAACGTCATCATCGTATCTCCTTCATATTTGATAAGTAATGTTGGATCGATCACATCACAAAATCAATAATAACAATGATGTTATAACTATAATAATGATGATGGTACTTATAATAATAATCATAATGCCGACGAGGATGGTCCGAAACGGTGATAACATTAAAAGAGACTAGCATTCGGACGTAAAACGAATACTCGTGTCCGTTTAATTTCGTTCTACATTCTTTACTGCACAAGTGTCATAAAAATACTTATATAATAATGCTACAAAAAATGGCACGTGTACAGAACAGTAACAATGTTACAATTTAAAAACGCATATATATATATATATATATATATATATTGTTCATAAAATATAAATAGTAGTAATAGAAGAAAAATAATAAAAAGATTTAGACGACGTATTGTCTCACAGACATAGTCAGATATTTCGGAATCTCTGCATGTATATTTCTCGAACACAACAACGTCTCGCAGTTTTCTCGGAACTATATTATACGTGATTTTAGACAAAACAAGAAGCAATTTGAATAAAACTGTATGTGTTCGTAGAAAAAAATATATAAAAGCATAAAACCACGAAATGTACATGTCCAACAATACGTCTACATAAATTGTGTATATACTTATATATATATATATATATATATATATATATATATATGTATATGAAACACACACACACACACACACATATACTTACCTTCAGACATATAAATGGCCCACAAACGAAAATATGCGGTAGACAAGATATCGTGTTTAATTTGGCAAACACGGATGGTTACTTGTTAAATTACAAGAAACATTTAATTCTTTCGTAAACAGTGTGTATTATATATATATATATATATATATATATATATATATATATATATATATATATATATATATATATATATATATATATATACACATATACATAAGTTTAAAGTTACATTTCTCATTTTTGGTGATGTTAAAAAAATATTAAAAAATAAGCTACTATAAACTTTTCTAACAATATTGCTTTGCCTCTCTCTTTCTCTCTCTCTCTCTCTCTCTCTCTCTCTCTCTCTATATATATATATATATATATATATATATCCGTCCCTCAATTTACAAGGAGTATAAATTGATTGATATTCCACGTGGATTTGTTTTTCGCGAATGAAAATCGCGTAAATTGAGTCTGTCGGTACAATAGAAAAAATATTGGAAATAAAAGCTAGTAAAGTTGTAGAAACACACATTTATTTCACATAACTTAACAAAAAAATAATGACGTTTTAGAAAATAAAAGTAGATAAATTTTATTCGGTGTCACTATCGATACTGTAAGTCAAAACAATCAACCTTTTATATATTTATATCGTGCTTTTATACGTTCAAATAAGAATTTGTATCACTCTGATATATAATAAATTCCATGAATAATTATATAAAATGAAAACTATCTGACCGCGTATAAAAAGTGCCACGTAAATCAATATCGCGTAAATAGAGATATAATTTTTCGCGTAAAAAAATCTCGGGTTAAAAAATCCTGCATAAATTGAGGGACGAGTGTATATATACATATGTGTGTTGTGTTTTTAAACGTGATAGAACTTTAAATTGAATTCCTATTAAAAGTTCTATCTTACCTAAAAAAAATCTTTATTATACCTTTATACTCGTGTGTACATACACACACATGTATGTAAATGTGTTTTTTTAGGTTAGATATAATTTTCGATAGTGATTCAGTTTAAAGTTCTATCACCCTTAATAACACACACACACACACACACACACATATATATATATATATATATATATATATATATGTATATATGTATGAATATGTGTGTGTATGTGTATACACACACATATTTATATGAACATATTCTATTAAACAACTTTTTCTATCCATTGTTGAGTAGAGGTGTCTCCCTAAACATTCCACTGTCAACGATTCAATGTCTTTCTCTTCTATTCCACACTGACGACTTTTCTTATATCTGTATTTCATTTATCCAGTCTCTTCTTGACCTTTTTTATGTGAGTTCCCAATCAAAATTTTCTATGTCAATGCTTTTTTTTAAATCTAACTGATCCATTTTCATTATTGGTAAATCATAACGTCTATAACTTTTTTAAAAAAATCTACTCTTTTTCTCTATTTCTATTTGTTATTTCTAGTAAATATTTTTTCGTGTTTGTTTATATTATTTGTAACCATTGAATTATTTTGGAATTTAAAACCTATATTTTATTAGCATAGGTGAGAATTATTAGAATCGATATCTTTTAAATATTAGTATTAATTAAAAAAATTATACAAATAACATTAGATTCGTAACATAAGAATTTATTTTCATTTGATATCTCATTTTTACTCTCCTATTCATATTCCTTTTCCTAAATACACATAGATTCCAAATTCTTAATTTTTTTCATTTCTCTTAATTCAATTTTGTTTTGATTTATAAAATCATTTTACATTCTTTTTATCTTACCTGTAGTTTATCATAAATTGCTTTGTACAATGGTTTCATTTTTTTCCAATTCACCTAGTATTGTTGAGAAAATATTAAAGCCATCAGTGAATCACAGTTGACCTAGTATTTCGTCTGGGTTAGTACAAGAAATGTCCTTTAAAATCTGCTATTTATTTATGTACAAGTTCATCGATGTAAAATAAATAATAATTTTTATTAACATATGGATCTGACGTTTCATTTAAAAGACATAAAATATTTTAGTTTCATTTCAAAATGAAAATTATTTTTTTGTTACATTTAAATTTAATTTCTTTGAATCTCAAAAACTCACGTTTTATTTAGAAATACGTTTAAATAAACTTAAAATAAACACTTGAAGTATATTGAGATTTCTTAAAAACATTAAAATAGAAAATAAATTTATTAAATTAAATATAAAATTTCTAATAAATGCCACTTGAGAAAAATCGTGTTATTGGAATCTTAGATTAGATAAAAATGTAATAAATTTTTCATTAATTTTTTTATTAAAGAAACTAAAACACTATATTTATTAATTTATTTAAAAAATTGTGTGTATGTGTGTATCAATATTTATAAAATACTTAATGATATTTTTATAAAAATCTTATTTAATTTTTGTATGATGTGATTTTTTTCAGACTATCATTTTATTCTTATTAATAACTTTTTGTATTGTTTATTGATATAAATATCAACTGTCTACCATTTTTATCAATCAGAAACTTTTAAAAATGATGACCCAACATTTATATAAATATTTACAAAGCGTTAGTGAATCTCAGTCGTTATAAAACATTCTTTTGTAAAGAATTTGATCACAGCGCGATAACCAAGTTTATTCATTTCACGAAAAATGCGAGGTTTATGTAGTTGATGTTTTTAAATGAAACACTGACATACATACATACATATAATTTCTATAACGTATACACGGTCTTAGAAAAGCTTTGACAAACTAATTAAGTTAGTTGTACACCAACGTCATGTCTATTTCAATACAAGTTTGTTTTCTTTTACTTATATAGTTCAGTGTATTTAATATTCATGTAACTTTATTTTTAAATATAGTCATATATCTATTTAATTTTATAAAATTCGTTTTATAAAAGGTATAAAGAAGTTGAAGAAAATTAATAACTTTTCAATGGAATATAGTAAGTTAGTAAGATTATTAAATTCTTAAATGAATAATTTATTTTTGAAGATGTTTAGATAATGTTTTTATAAATATATCAGAATATATTTTAAGAGTAAGGGTAGTCATATTTTTTATTCATAATTCATTTCTTTAATTTTTTTTTAGAAATTAAAAAGTTTTTTTATAAAATATTACATTTTCTATTCAATTTTAAAAGTATATAAAACCGAATTTTATCTTTTCAAATCATTCTATTTCCAATACACTCACGATAAAATGGAATTACCATCTTTAATGATGTTATCTTAAAGAGAAATCCGACATGTATCTGATGTATATATATATATATATATATATATATATATATATATATATATACATTTATATATGTATAACATTCAATTGAAAACTATGTACTAGAAAATAGATTAACATCAGATTTCAAGTGAATACGTGTGTATCTCACATCTGCGATATGAAATAGAACGTTTAATATGAACATCATATTGTTACATTTTCTCGAACCGTAGAAAGACGTTTAAATTATATACTATCAACCAATATGTTCATGAAAATATATTACGAAATACATCTTAGTTGTCTAGACATTTTAAAATAGAAATTTAAAGTAAAAAAATTAATAATAAGTTATAAAAAAAGTAAATAATTTTATAGACGTATAAAAACTGAATGTATTGTATCTTATTTCTCAAAATATGGTTTGGGGGTTTTAAAGTTAGTAAAAAAATGTTTTGTGGAAACGATGTTATATTAATCAATTTAATTTCATATAAAGTTTATTTCAAGTATTTTTAAAATATATTTATAAATTTGTAAATAATGTGTTGGCAATATAAAAGTGTACTTTTTATATCGTGCCATCCAAATGTGACGCCTAGATTTGTGTTTTATACAAAAGAACTATACACATGTTTCTTTTTAACCCTTTAACTGTTTATGTCGAATATACTCGTCAGAGCGAAACGAAAATTTTTCGCATAATGTCAAGTATACTCGTCGTGAAGATAAAAAAAATCGCATTCGTATTATTATTAAACGAATCAACTGTAATTTTTTTCCCTGAAAAAGGGCAAATAAAGATCTTTTAAAAAATGTACATTTTAGAATATTCGTTAGCCTGGCAACCTTATTTATTTTAATACACAATAGCTTGTATATTTTCTAAAAAATATATATTTATAAAATATATATTTATAAATAAAAAATATATATTTTCTAAAAAACCAACACGCAACTTTTGATTTTTAATCATAATTGCCTACTTTTATAGGCAGAAACATTTTACTCTGTTTATGTCGAGTATACTCGTCTTCGCTGGAAAATAATTAAGCAGGCAGAAAAAGTTTTTCGAAACAAAATTAAACAGTTAAAGGGTTAATAAAACACAAATTTAGGCGTTACATTTGGATGGCCATTTATTAAATAATAGAAAATAAGAGAGAGAAAAGAAACTTTGAAAAATATTTCACAAATATTCATTTTGGCTTTTACTGTTATCTATATTTTATTAGATTACATTTTTAAACGATTTTTGTTTTTTGAAAAATATTTAATTTTTAACAAAACTTATTTACATTGACTATAAATTTTCATTAAAAAATTACTCTATAATGTAAACAAATATGTTTATTTTTATTTATAAATTACGTAAAGTTTTTCATGCTTTATTCTCTATTTTTTTATTTTTTAATAAGTGTGTATGTGTATTAATAAATACATTAATTAATAATTTAATTAATGTATTTAATAATACACATACACACTTATTAAAAATTAATTTAATAAATACATTAATATGTTTTATTTGACCGAGAAACAAGTCATATACAATTAATAGATTTTATGACACTATAATTCTAAAATTATTGATAAAATATAAAATAATTTGTGTATATTTACACAAAATCTATCGAAGTTATTAAATATTATCAATATACAATTCACACAATTCTTCGAATAAAAATATAATTTATTATTGGTAATAATTCACTTTCACATAAATAAATTTCGTACAAACATCACAAGATTTTTCAAAGCGACCAGTATTTACTTATTGTTCACTATTTGGTGCATATGCTAATTTAATAGCTATATGCTCGTTTTCAAAGCATAGGCTCATAAAATTTTATGTGTCTGCACTCTGTAGATTGTTATCATTACTATCGTAATGCATAGAAATAACAATAATTAAAAGTGATTTTTCAATACTGCAATAAAAGTTGTAATGTTGAAGTAATAATTCGTTCTTAAAAAAAACTTTTCAATATTTCAATCGTAAATATAATTGTATTGTTAAGTATTTTCATCGTATATTTATTTTTTATTTTTTTGAATATATATATATATATATATATATATATTTAATTAATAATCGATTTTTTCTTTTTTTAACTTTTGTTAGAATTTAAAAAAATGTTCCCTCCACGTTAGATTTTTTCTGTTTCCCAGTATTTAAAGTTCAATCATACAGAAGCAGTTTCTTGAATATTTTCTATATATTCTAAACATATTTCTTTATGTTTAGGCTTGTAAAACATATTTTGTTGTGTTAGGGTGACAAACCACTATTATAAGATGAATGATTAACAACCATGATATTTTTGAATACCGAAATTAATGAACGACAATCTGTTTTTGATCGCAGACACTGACATGCAATTTAAGGGGTTATACGCAATTAGAAATTTCAAAAAATCGATTTTTTTTTGCATTTTCGGAATGCACATATATTTGAGTATATTCTCTGAAAATTTGAAGTAAATCCGATAAATATTTTCGGACATACACCTGAATTTGTAAAAAAATTTAACTATGTGTAAACTACTTCCGAAACTTCAAACGCGTTTATCTCAAAACGGTGTTTTCATAGTCGGTGATCTCGATATCTCAGAAATGGCTGAACCGATCGGTCTCAAATTTTCACACAATCTTCTCAAATATATTCCTCAGGTATTGAACGAAGGAATAAGGTTTATAAAAATTATTACTATTTTTTTTAAACAATTTGGAGCGAAAATTTTAGTAAAAAACGAAAAATGTTTTTCAAGTAGACGCCATTTTGTCAAAAATGGAAATTTTTATTATTCCTTCGTTCAATACCTGCATTAATCTATCCTTTAAAAGAATTGACCATATTTTTTGATTTCAAATAATCCAAACCGCCGATATGGAGATCACCGCCAAGCGCCTTTTTTTGGAGGTCGTTCGGGACATCGTCTGCAGGAGCGGTGCACTTCAATATTTTTTTATGATCGACATGTTATTTTATTCTTGAAAGTAGGATCTATTCAAATAACCATAATTTGTAATTGCAAAATAAATACTGTTTCTAAAAAAAAATTCCTAAAAAAACGTCGTTTTTGCGCCTCGCAAGTGCGTATAACCCCTTAATTGCAATAAAAAGTAATTAACCGATTGCTTTGTCCTGACTATTGCAGAAGAACTATTTGACTCTTTATCATTAAGTGGTTCAGGTAGTCTTGAAATAGTTAACAATAATAACTATATATCCAAAACCAATTTCTTATGACTGATTTAAATTGATAAGTAAGTCAGTTTAAAGCTTTAGATGTATTATGTATAGTGATATTACTTTGATGAAGTACATTTATTATCCTAATATAAGTCTTCCTAGAACTCATAACTAATAGATCAGTAAACTGATACAAATCGAATAGTAAATGACCATTTGTAAAGTTAAATATATTTTTCTTGAATGCTACAAACTCATTACAATCTGTTTAATCCTTTGAATAATGATTACAGAATTGACATAACAAAATAATTTATGTAAAATCTGTGTATGTAGCAAAAAATCTCAATCTATTATTTTTTAAAATTATTTTTTTAATTGTTATTAATTAACAATGGAATATTTGTAATTTATTTAAGTAGATATTTATGTATTGTATAAAAATATGTTTGTATTTTTTATATATACCTGGTAATATATTTATTATAAATTTTTGTTATGATTTTTAACTAACAATAAAATTTATTATCAAAGCTACGAATACAAATTCATAAGGTATGTGCTTCATTGTGTATATATATATATATATATATATATATATATTAATGAAAGTGATTGATAAGCTACCAAGACCCGAAATAATAAATAACAAACACAGATACACAAAAAAGCAGAAAATGTATAAAAGGGATTTCGAAAACCCCTAATTTTGTATATTCATCAATTACAGTTATAGTGCGCTTATATAGAGAGCGTTGTAAAACCATTATCTAAAAAGTGATAAAGATCGAAATAGACAGACTGAATTGTTCCAATATACAGTAGATGTATGGAGCGAGAGAGTGAGTGTAATATAGGAAAGGGGTGGTTATCGAATGTGTGTGTGTGTGTGTTTGTAGGCGACATGTCGGACTTGTCATTAGTGGCTCTACAGTATAAAAAAAGGAACCCTCGCTCGTCTTTGACAAGGGTGCGTTTTTGTGCGGACAATCGTTTTATGTTGTTGGAAACGTCGAAGGGCATCAACAGAAATGAATAGGAATTTATTATATTGCATTCTTACCGGACTCACACTTGGTCGATTAAATGTGTGTGTGTGTACGTACACATAAATACACACATATATGTGTGTACATACATATATTTAAAGAGTACGTATATATATTTGTGTTTGTTCACTCAAATATACGTATTTTCAAAGTTAGACGACGAGATACGTTCACGTTGAAAATTCAGAAAACGTATAAATGACTTCGTTCAAGTCATATATAACTCAATTAAAAACGACATTCTTTCGCATTTCGAACGATGACAACACAAGTTCTACATTCATAACATACGTAGATTGGCTGTTGGCAAAAAAACATTGATTTAAATCACAAATGTACAATGTATGTGCTTATATATATATATATATATATATATATATATATATATATATATATAAATATATATATATATATATACATAGACATATGTTTCAGTTTATGAGTACATTTCAATAACTGAAAACGCAAAAAAGCTTTTATCTATAGAATAGTTTTATTGTAAAACGCAAAACTTTTTCTATTTTCGAATTAAATCTATAGAATGTATACATTACTCCATTTCATTTCAAAAAATCCATTTGAAGAGTTAATAGTTGTTCTAATATTAAGATTAATTTTATATACACCCGTCCCTCAATTTACGCGGAATATCCGTTCCACGTGGATTTGTTTTACGCGAATGAAAATCGCGTAAATTGAGTCTGTCAGTACAATAGAAAAAATATTGGAAATAAAAGCTAGTAAAGTTGTAGAAACACATATTTATTTCACATAGCTTAATAAAAAAATAATGACGTTTTAGAAAATAAAAGTAGATAAATGATATTCGGTGTCACTATCGCTACTGTAATTCAAAACAATTAACCTTTTATATATTTATATCGTGCTTTTATACGTTCAGTAAGAATTTGCGTCACTCTGATATATAATAAATTCCATGAAAAATTATATAAAATGAAATCTATCTGACCGCGTATAAAAAGTGTCGTGTAAATCAATCCGCGTAAAAAAAGTCCCGCGTAAATTGAGGGACGGATGTATATCATATTTTTCATTTTGTATTTATAAATGCTACTCATTCCATTACAAATATGTTTTATTGACTTATATTATTAATTATAATCAATGTTATATTTCATATTACTATAATTTCAACTTTCTATATATTTTTAAAACCTTGAGCAAATTGTCACAAAAGTTAAAATGAATGAAAATACATACTATATATATATATATATATATATATATATATATATATATATATATATATATATATATATATATATGCATATCATAAATTTAAATACCCAAGTACATTTTGAAATTTTATGCAGTTGTGTATATTTAAATTGAAGTTGTATAGTTTTCGATCTAAATATAGAAAATATTTTTTTGACATTGAATTATTAATGAAGTCGATGTTACGAAGACCAAATCATATTTTTTATTAATAAAAATGACATGTGTCGGTCGTAATTGAAGCTCGTGACATATTTATTAATTTCACACGAATGTATTATCATTCCAACATTCCAAAATAATGTAAAATTGTTTAATAAATATTTATTTTTCACTTTATTTGTTTATAAGCTGATATGCATTTCGATGACAATGTTCATAATCATCATTATTCTATGCACTCATTTTAAATCGATGTACTACAAAAATATACTAACTAGGTTTCTACAAACATGAAATGTATTACCATGAACTATTCTTAATAATAATTAACAGTCTTAGTGATAGATTGTTTACTTTTATTTAAGAAAATAGGTTTCAACTCTGCATCGTTCTATAAACGATCTAATCTCTTAAAACGTATTATCTTTATCCACATTTCAGTCTTTCGTGTTTATTCGAACACAACGAACAGCTGAGATTTGTAAATCTTATTAATTGTACACAATATTTAAACTTTGTTTTATCGCGTGTATTTTAAAAGTTGTAAAGCTTCGAAATGAGATAATCAACGCCCTATTTTATTACATTATGTGTAGTCCGGTACGATAAACATTCCCTGATAAACACACCCTTCAGTTTTATCTTATTTGTGTATGTCAACTGATTAAAGCTGACTCAGTTTAATATTTTAGTCGTTTTTTTTACATTCTGTTGTAGGGTATTGTATTTTATCGTTATTTTGTACCCTTGTAAATTTAAAATCTCATTTAATATGGACTGATGTGCAGGGGAATTTTGAAATGAATACGTAAATATTAATATGTATCCTGGCGTTAATAACGTTTTATGCTGCTGTGTTCAAATTTCATGAAACTATCATACTAATCATTAATCATCATTCTGAAATTATTTATGGTAATTTTTTTAATGAGTAATATTCATGAAATTTATATTTTATTTGATTATTCAACATAATTGCGATTGAATTAATCTGTGTATAAATATATTTTTTATTTGTATGAATATAATTGTTAATAATAAGAATATTATACCGTGTTTTCAATGAAAATCCAAAGACCATGAAGAGAATAACAATAAAGTAATAGATGTATATCGCGTATCTTGTAATATCATGATACCTGTTTGATCTAAGCTATTATTAGATCGATTCCAGTCTGCGTAGTAGTGTCGTATTCGTCGTCACAGTATTTTTTTTTTTTTGACAATTTGCGGCAACAACGAAAGAAGGTAGGCAGCAAGAGCAGCGTGTGCGATTTAGCAGACGAAGACTGCGGGCGCGGCCCGGGGCCCATTCATCAAAGGTCCCGACAGATTTATTGCCCGTATTACGTTCGCATAAAACCTGGTCGACGTCCCGACCGAAATATGCGCTGGTGTGTGCAACTTTTGACTCTGTGCCCGTCGCGTTCGCCTGCTTTGCGATCGTTGCCTGTTCATTCGTTTCCCGCGCGCCCCGGACGATAAATTTTTATTTCGTGTTATTCGATTGGCATCCAGCAGTTGGCTCACTAAACGCACACACACATACACTCAAACGAGCGTGCATCGAAAACGATACTTCTTTTATTATCAACATAGGATGTATCCAAAAAATAGTATATTCCATGATGGTGAATATTGACAATTTATTGTTTATTCTGGAAATATTTTAGTAACATGTGATTTTGTTCTCGTGTTATAAAAATAAGGGGTTTAAAACACGCGATTGAAAACTATTCCAAGGTCTAATAACGATAATATTTATCTTCTTTTATATATGAATTCTTCTTTTCATTATTGATTAATATACTTTTAATTAATCACTCAGTATTCAAATTCATATCCATAAACATGCATTGGTACAAGCATACATACATAAATATATATATATATATATAAATATATATATATATATATATGTGTGTGTGTGTGTGTTGTGTGTGTCTGTGTGTATAATTACCGATTAAAAATTTATTCAATATTTCTGATTTACAGATTTGTTAAATAAAAATACCTTATGTAAAAAATGATTCCATATTTAAAAAAAAATCAGATAAAAATGTTACATTGTGATTGAATATACTTAGCAATACAATAATATAACGAATGTTTTTTTAAATATTTCAAAATATTCATTGTTTCGTATTATATTATTTTGTAAAATTGTATAAAGGTTGTAAAAGCAAGTTAAATAAGTATAGAAATTACAATATTGAAAAGAGAAAATGTTATAAATTTGTATTAGTACAATAAATCGTATAATGAAAAAGTAAATGTCGTATCGAGAAGCCGTATTACAATTCGAGAAATAATTAAATGTTTCAAAAACAATAAGAATTCAGAAAATTGGCGCATGTAGTAAATTCTTTTGTCCATTAATTTATTTATACACAAACACACACACACACACACACACACACATATATATATATATATATATATATATACGAGGTCAGACTATTAAGTAATGCAACAAAATTCAAAAATCGAGTATATTTAAAAATTAAGGTACATCGCTGCGATCCCCTTCAAAGTAGTCCCCTCCCGCATCTATACACTTATTCCAGCGAGTTTTCCAGTTTTCGTAACAATTCTGGAACACTTCTTGTGGGACCTCTCCGAGTACCCTCGTCACAGATTCTTGGATATCTTCAACGGAGTCAAAATGTCGACCTTTGACGATTTTTTTCATATGGGCGAATAGGAAAAAGTCGCAGGGTGACATGTCCGGTGAATAGGGCGGTTGTGGTAACGTTGCGATGCCTTTAGACGTCAAAAACTGAGAGACACTGAACGCACTGTGACAGGGAGCATTGTCGTGATGCAGAACCCAAGTCTTCGCGATCTCTGGACGCACTCTGAGCACCCTTTTTCGTAATTTTTCGAGCACATTGCGGTAGAATACTTAATTTACGGTTTGTCCAGGTGGTACGAACTCTTTGTGAACCACCCCTTTGCTGTCGAAGAAGCAAATCAACATGGTTTTCACTTTGGACTTGCTCATTCTCGCCTTCTTTGGCCTTGGTGCTCCAGGGGACAGTCACTGTTGGCTTTGTCGTTTAGTTTCGGGGTCATATTGAAAGAACCAACTTTCATCATCAGTAATAACTCGATCGAGAAGAGTAGGATCACTTTCAACCTGCTCGAGACAATCTTGAGCGATGTTCTCTGTTCCATTTTCGTGACATGCACTACTCGCGCGTTGTTACAAAACACTAAACAGCTGGCGAAGAAATGATCGTATGAGGGTGGTCAAGGTCTCAATCGAGAGAGTAGGGATCTGCTATTACGGTGGCGGAGTTACAGGTTCGCAGTGTTACCACAGGCCGAGAAAAAAATCGGTCGCATTACTTAATTGTCTGACCTCGTATATATATATATATATATATATATATATATATATATATATATATATATATATATGGCTTTATATTTCCTGTTAATTGTTATTCATTTCTAAAATACACAAATGCAAATTACTTTTCATTTTTATGTAGATCAATAGATTTAAAAACTTGTATGATATTAATCTAGTTTTTCTCAAAGTTTATTATATCTTTGATTAATAATTTTTTATTCCCATGATCTGAAAAAATTCAACTAAATGTAAAATCAAATATATTAACGCAAAATAATTAAACAAATATTATTATCGATTAATTTGGTAACGATGCCATTGACTGTTTGGAATATTTATCATTCATTTTTTATACTGAAGAAATTTTCAATAGGTTAAGACTAGGATTATGTTAGAAAATGTAAAACATGATACCATCAAAATACATATGTATATGTATCACTAAATTTTCACTCTGTCAGTTCTCTATTGAATATGGGTCTCTTTCAAATTCTTTCAGTTCAAATGATCCATTTCCTCCCTTTTTCATACACACACACACACACACACACACACACACACACACACACATATATATATATATATAATATGTGTATGTATGTATATTTATCAAAATAGCTATTTATCTTTCGGTTATTTTTTCTAGTATGTATTTATCGACCTATCGTTGTATATTATTATTATATTTTATTATCAGGTCATTATATATATATATATATATATATATATATATATATATATATATATATATATATATATATGTCTGCATGCATGCATAAACTAGTCTAAATCCTATTTAAGTGTTTCCAGCCATTATAAGTGAATCATTTCAAGAGGAAATAGCGTTGTGTCAGTGTTTGTGGACGAACGAGCGACAAAGATATATTTTGTGCGATTACAAAGCAGGACATAAAGAATCTGTACGAACCACCATTCCCTAACGCACATACATATATATACACACACGGTTAGGTATTTAAATTGTAAACTAAACGTACATATATATATATATACGTATGTGTGTGTGTGTCCGTATATATATATATATATATATATATATATTCACACATGTACGCATACAGAAGCGGATAGATAGATAGATAGGGGTTGAATGGTGAGACGGATGAGTGGCCACTGTTATCCTAGCCCGTGATGAGGGCGACTGTGGTTAAAACGCGCCAGACAGGATTGTTGTGTGATTAACGCTTCCTCCCTTTGTACATACATACATACGTACAGACGTACATGCATAGTAGTTCATGTAATACAGAATACGAACACTGGTCGTATCGCACACCATACACACACACACACACACGTGCATATATAGGGTGTCATTCGGAATAATACAATCTGGTTTAATTACTTACTGTTCGTGGAAATTGATTATATTTATTACGTCTAAATGATGAGATTTGAATGGTTTCTAACTAATCTGTATCAGTACTATCGTACACAGATTACGATTAATATTATATAAAATTAAATTCAACGTCTTGTTTACTTTTTTTAGTATGTAAGGTCATACAAATGTGACCCCTAGATTTGTGTTTTATTAAAAAAAAACATATGTATAGGGTGGTGTATAGGGAAACATGTATACAGTTTATTTTGTTTCTTTTTAATAAAACATAGTTCTAGGCGTCATATTTGGATGATCCTATATAAAGAAAACATATATTTTTATGGTACATTTGTGAAGGTATTTGATTCACTTTGATCAAATGATTCACTACTCGTATCACATGATATGATTACAATATACGATATTATTTTTCATTATATTCTGTTTATAAATACTTTGATGTTTTATCATCGTTTTAGATATAAAATCTTGGAATTTTTTTGACTGTAATATGATAATGATATCGTTCTTAAACTATGCATAATTAAAAATGTTAACAATAAAATTGAGTAATTTAATAGAATATAATGACTTTTATATACATAAATAAATTACTTATTTTAACAATACAAGTTTTATAAAAATGTTCAATAATTTTTTTTTATACAGTCTACTTTATACTGAGTAATTTGATGACATTCCATTATCAACAATGCACTACACTAATAATAATAAAAAATATAATATAACATTTCTTCTCTCTCTCTCTCTTTCTCTCTCTCTCTCTATATATATATATATATATATATATATATATATACTGATATACTTACATATATACACAATCTTTAACAGTTTAGTAAAAAATAAAATCCTTTCCAATATCTTTATTTTTTTTTAATTGGTTTAATGAAGGTTAGTCAACAAAAAATATGGATTTTTTAGACATTGATCTATTATCGAAACATAATATACATTAAAAAGTTATGTTATATAAGATAAAAAGGATTTCAAAATTTCGGCCTGTATAATATATATATATATATATATATATATATATAAGAAAAAAATATTTCTTGTTCACTCTATGTATGTTCTATAAAAAATATTCTAAATTTATACACATGCATAAGCGCTTACACGTTTCATATATCAGCCAATATTTGGGGTCGAATTGTATGTGCATGACGTTTGGGGTGAGTGAATACAGAACGTAGAAAAAAACGTGTTTAAAATTGATACACGACGCAGATTTCATTGGAATGATTGGGGCGATTTCAATATTGGATTATTTATATTTCGTAACGATGATGCCCTGTCGATTAAACCAGTCCGATTTAAAATAATATTTGACGAAACGGAATTGTTTGCTACCTTTGTTTTAAAATAGGGTGCCTTTTATATTTATCTATGGAATCTTTTTGAAAATCGTATTTTCTCTCTTTGTTTTACATTATACACGCACGCTTACATTTATATATATATATATGTGTGTGTGTGTATCTTCAGCTTCAATCTCTTTCTATCTTCTGGTAATTAAAGTACTCTCTCCTAAAACATTCCAATTCTAACAACTCGATGTTTTTTTTTCCATTCCATTTTAATGAATTTTATTATGTCTTTATTCCATCTATTTTTTAAGCCTTTTTATATTTCTGAATTCCCAAACATATATATAGGGTCATCCAAATGTGACGCCTAGATTTGTGTTTTATTAAAAAGAAACAAAACAAACTATACACATGTTTGTTTTTAATAAAATACAAATCTAGGCGTCACATTTGGATGACCCTATATGTATATATATATATATATATAAATATATATATATATATATATATATATATAGTAATAGTACTGTCTTTTTACTTTTTATATTATTCTTTATAAACTGTTTAAAAATAATTTCTCATTTATTTAAATTCATATTTTTTTCTTATATGTAAGTACAGACATTTCAAAAACAAGTATATCAGAAGAGTTGATGAGTGGTGTTAACGTAACGGATGGTCGTTTGAATTTGTATTTGTCGAATATGTCGCATGTTCACACTTGACACGTGCATACGTGTGACCTGCACGTGTATGTGTGAAATTGGACACGTGGTGTGTCCACCCTTCCGCAAATGAAATTTCGTGTATACTTCAATATACATTTATACGTACATATATATGTGTGTGTTTATGTGTATATATATATATATATATATATATATATATATATATATATATATATGTATATGTATATATTCGTACCCTCTTTTTGTTTCTAATCAATTATATATCGATGAAGAATGACCACACTCTAATTCACCCTTGTCATAAACATACGTAAAAATACACACTTGCAAAAATATATCTACACAAAGAATACATTTGTGTGAGTATACATATATATATATACATATATATATATATATATATATATATATATATATATATATATATATATATATATATATATGTATGTATGTATGTATACGAATATGGATGCGTATTAGCAAAAGGGGCAGGTAATATAGTGTAGTGGTCAAGGCAATTCCCATATAACAACTCTGGTTCTTTTAAAGTGCTTAAATAATAATAATATATGATGGAACACTACACCACCAAAAAAATTAATAGGGAAGTTTTTTTATTAAAAAAATAAAATGAAATATGGCAGATTTCATTACTTCACTTTAATATTCGTTACCAGTTTTTTTTAAATAATACCATTTGTCGTTTTTTGTTCATGAAATTCATACTGATAAAGCTTTAATATTTTGAATAAAATTCTATAAATTGTAAATATATTTAATAAAAAGAATTATAAGTAATTATTGGATACTTTTATAAAATGTAATAAGTAAATTCATCAATGTTTCAAATTATATTGTGATAAAATGCGATGAATTTTGTTTAAAATATTTTATAATCAAATGAATTAAAATAAATATATTTACATAATTTCATGTAATCATGAAATTCGTTTCATGTTTATTTAATGTGCTATATTTTTAAAATCAATTATACTAATAGTATAAATAGATTTTAGAATACATTATTTTGTATAAAATTAATTATATGAACTGACAATTAAGAATGATCGATAGATAATCAAAACTTATGAAAACCTGCAATTTGATTAATTCGACCAAGTATCTAATATCAATTAAAATATTTTAAATGTAACACAAATGATTTAAAAATTAATTACTATTGAATTAATATAATTAAATTTAATTGTTTATAAAGAGTTGGCTTAATCAATTTTTTTGTTGTTTTTTTAATAACTTAATTATAATTAGTATTTTGAAATTATGATATACATATATATGATAATAAAATATATTAATAATTTATGTTATTAATTAAAAGTAAATGTCTAAATATTAATATTTTCCAACTATTATACAAAAAACTAAAAAGATTATTAAATATGAAAGGAAGAGATAAAGAGAGAGACATACTATTTGAACATTTTCATTACATTTTTTTAATCAAAAATAGATCACAATTTAATGATGATTACGTCCTGATATACACTTGTCTACCGAACCTGTCTTTTCTAGTTCATCGAAATAAATTGATTTTAAACATCGTGGTACGATAACATTTTCCAGCTATTGAAGTTCTGTACTTTCATATAGTGATAGATAATCTAATTAAGTGCATTTTAATTATCGTGGTACAGCAAATTTCCCGACGTAGAACAGTTTTTCTATGCACTTTTTGCAAACGTTTTTAACGTAAATATATTTGATGAGAACAGTTTGAAAAGATTCCAGTTATCGTGTTATTTTATTCATTTTAAAATTTATTAAAAACGGTTTTATGTTTTAGTAGTCATATCAAGCTAGATTTTTTCTCTTTTTAGCTTTTGATTTTATTTGTGTAAAACACATTCTGTTTAAAAATATTGTTTAGAGTATTTTGAAGTTAATTATATTTTCACTTCGTCCAATAATAATTAATATATTTTTATAAATTAAATTTTCTTCTTTATATATATATATATATAAAGAAGAATATATATGTATATGTGTGTGTGTTTGTGTATGTATATAATGTTTGATTTAAACACCCAAATGGAAAAAACATTCTATAAGTTATATTTTTAACTATTAATCATATTTAATGTAGTAAAATTTACAATTATTGTTTTATACAAGTTATTATTAGTAGTTAGGTGTAACCATAATTAAGGTTTTTTTTCAAATTTTAAAAATATTGTCACCTACTGATAATAATTTAACTTAATATAACCTATATTCTAGTTAAATATATTGACATTTAGTGTGCTTATTTTTAAATTTTGAAAAAAATTAGGTAAACTCTATAAGAATGAAAAAGCAAAATGTAGATAAGTTCCATATTAGACATTTTATGCTTTATGAGTTTCGAAAGCATAACAATTCCACTAATGTCATAAATGCCATTAATACTGTTTATCCTAGTGCCTTGGATAGCAGAACATGTCAGCGTTGGTTTAAAAAAATTAAGAACGGTGATTTCAATCTTTTCAACGATATCAAATCTGGAAGACCTGTTGATTTTGATAAGGATCTGTTGTTGGCTGAAATTGAAGCTGATCCCAAATAAACCATCCAGGAATTAGTTACAAAACTTAAAACTTTATGGTCCACAAAACAATGGTATTTAAAATAATTAAACAGAGTGCAAAGAAAAGGAATGTGGGTGCCATATCAACTTTTAGTTGAAAACAAAATTTATCGTGTAACCATCTGAAATACACTTTTGTCCAGATTAGAGAAAAACCTTTTTCTTCAACAAATTGTTACTGGAGATGAAAAGTGGATTCTACAGAGCAATCCACATAAGACAAAATAATGGTTAACACCAGGACAACCACCTTTGCCCACTCCAAAACCAGGTCTTCACCCTAAAAGAGTGTTACTGTCAGTATGGTAGGATTTTACAAGAATTATTCATTATGAGGTTCTGAATACTAATGAAATTATAAGTGCTGAATATTATTGTGCTCAGCTTGATAGACTAAACATGGATTTGATTCAAAAAACGTCCAAGACTGTTAATCGAAAATGTGTTATTTTGGAACATGACAATGTAAGACCTCATAGTGCCAGAATCATCCAAGAAAAAATCAAAAAGTTAAGTTGAGAAGTACTTTCTCACCCATCGTAATTCTCCTGATACTACACCGTCAGATTACCATCTTTTCAGATCTATGAAACATTTTCTTCGTGGGAAAAAAATTCCAACTGCACTCAAAGAATATTGATGTAATAAAAATTATTGATATAAAGTAAAATTACTTCAAAATCACTTTCATTTGACAAAAAGAGAATAGAAAGTTAGTCAGAGAGATGAGCGAAGATTGTCATTAACGATGGAGATTATATTGTAGATTAAAACTGTATTAACTCTTAAATAAAATAAAATTTTGTATAATATCAAAACAAAACATTACTTATGAGTACACCTAATATTATGATACAAAATCAATAAATAGCAAATTAAAAGATTCAGATATTTTATTAGTGATGAATTGATCAATAATTTATTTACTCTATTTATATACTGAATATTTTTCGTTTTATAATAAAAAATATATAAAACTGTTCTTAGTCGTTTTTATATAAATATTAATGAGTACTTTTATATAATTAATAATCTCAGTTATCAACTACGTAAAAACTAAGTGGATAGTTTATTTTTTTGAGAAATATATATATATATATATATATATATATATATATATATATATATATATATTTATGTACAATTTATTTATACGCATACGCGTGTATGTATATATATATATATATATATATATATATATATATATATATATATATATATATATATAAGGAAGGAGATATCCTGACTTATCGACTTCACCGGACATATCAAATATCAGAGAAACAGGCGTGACACGACATGTCCCCTTATTTTCTATCCAGCTTTCGCCGTATGTCTTTTTGTGTGTATTGTTCAATTCTGGCTATATATATATATATATATATATATATATATATATATATATATATATATATATATATATATATATATATATGATATTATATACATACAATCACATGTATAAAGTCTCACTCACTAATGGTTTCATCCTCCTCATATCATGTTACTAACACACGACTAGTATAAAGCACATGGAAGTTTTCATTATATTGTTTCTGTAAACACACACACACACACTGTATATATATATATATATATATATATATATATATATATATATATATATATATATATATTATTAGTTATAAACAAGTCTACAGTGCTTATGCTCTATTATGTGACGGTCGTACCGTGTCCATTTAAAAAAGGCATTTGTGGCCTAGAATGTTCTACGTATCTCTGTGTGTATGTATATATATATGTATATATATATATATATATATATATATATATATATATAATTCTAGTGCAAGCAAAAGAATTTCGCTAGAAAGAATGTCGATGAGGAATTTCCGTCATGCGTTTCCTAAAGATTATATTCTTTTTCAGACAGTTCCCATATTTTCAAATTCATTGATAAAGATTTATATATCCTGTTTAATAATTAATGTTATTAACAAAAAAATCTGTATATATATATATATATATATATATATATATATATATATATATATATGTAGTTACTTGTATATGAATATACTTATGAATTGATTCATCGGCGTGAAAAATTACATGTTTTAATTATTCAAAACTAAATACTTTATAATTGACCATATTCATGCGAACCTGTTATTAATAATTCTTATATTTTTCTCGTTTCTGTGCAGTTAATTTAGTTTCTCATTAAAAATGTATATTTCGTTTTTTAAATTAATATAGTTTTAATATAGGTTTTGAAACACACGTGAATAATAAGTTCGAACAAGTAAATCAAATTATATTTACATCCTGTCTGGTGATTTGTTTTACTCAATTTTAATTTAATATATGTATGTTTCTTTTTAACATCATTAGTTTATATATATATATATATATATATATATATATATATATATATTTATATATATATATATATGACACGTATTCTGTTATTTATAATAAGCATAAATTAATTTTAATAGTTATAAAAAATATATTCTAAATAGAAACTTAAATATGCTTTAATTATATGATTAAACAGTTTAAAATGACTTCTCGTAAACAAATATAATTCATATATTTTTTTTGTCCTTGATATGATATTTAATGTATTTATTAATTTTTGTAAATTAAATACAACATATGTTTATTATATAATAATCTTTTTTGTTCAATCAAAAATAAACCACTTTTCTATTACAATATTAGACCACATATGACAGAAGTCATCCGGAATAAATTTATTAAATTATTCTATAAAGTTCTTTCATATAGATTTTATCCACCAGATTACTTCTAACAGATTTTAATTGAGTTAAGCATTTGGATAACTTCTTTTGAAATAATTATTTTATTCAAATAAAGCATTCATTTTAAAACTATAAAATTTTGTAAGTGTTCAATAATCACTTATTGAGTATTTTGACAACCTTTCCTTCATCATCATATAATTTCTATTATAAAATCTATTAAAGAAAATTAACGAATTCATTAAAAGTAAAAGTCAAAAATTGCTTTTATTTAAAATCGTTTTACAGTTGAATTACTCATAGTACCTAATATATACTCCCAGAAAATGTTAAATAAATTGAATATTTTCTTACTGAGATAAACGAAATATTTCACTAAATATATAAGTGCCGAAAGTCAAGCACCATAGATAATTTCTTTTATTTAGAAGAACAAAAAGGGATTCAGGCAAATGGATTAGACTACGTGAATTTATTTATTTAGTGGCCACCTAGGTTTCCAGACCTGAATTCATAGAATTTATGTCTGGAGATTTTATTTTACTACCTAAAACGTGTTATTTTTTTTCTTTATATTTAAAGAACTTCAACTGATTTTTCTAAAAAAATAAAAATATGTAATTATATAAAATAAAATACTTACTTAAAGCTTATAAACTATGATTACATTTGATTTTCTATTCATAAAATATTATTTATGAATAAATGATTTTTCTTATGAAGCCAATTCAAATTAGTTTTGTATATCAACTGATCCTGAATAAAAACTAAATTAAAAGAGTCTATCAGATTTTAATTCATAATCATTACAGAAAATGTTACTTAAAAAATAATCATATATCATGCTTTATCAGAATAGATATATTTATTTAGAAAAACATTTTAACTAATTAAAACATTTCATTTAATTTAATTTTCCTATAGGGCCTGACTATTAGTTTATCTCAATAACCTATATATATAGCAGTAGGAGCAAACTTTTTCTATTCACTCTGTCTAAAAGACTCGTCAAAATTTTCAATTTCCAGCAATCCAATACGTTTAGTTTTTATTTCACTTCGGCGAATTTCCTCATATCCTTATCTCATCTATTATAGTTTTCTTTTTAAATCTTTTTATGACTCTAAGCTTTCTTTTTCTCTTCTGTATCGATGGTCTTCTTTTCTTGCTTATCACCATAAACTTTTCACTATTTTTATAACGTCCAGATCTTTGATTTTCTTTCTAATCCACCTTTTTTCTATTTTTGTTTTTACATATAATTCCTAACACACATTTTTCTACCCTTCTATTATATAAAATTTTTCTGGAATTTACTGCCATAAGTAAAAACAAGTAGGATGCATCAATCAAGACCTTTTTTCTCTAAATATAAAAAAAAATCAACTTCTTATAAGGATTTTTTCTGAATTGATGCTAATTAACTTTCATGTTCATTTCATCTATATATTTTTTTAGTGATAATAAGCTATCCTAAATATATAAACAGTTCAATGTCTTCTATTTCTATTCCTTATATTTTGATTTTCCTCTAATGTGAATATTTATTGCAATTTTATTTTTTTCTTGCTGTGGGTCATCTTAAGGCCAATGGGGTTATTGATGAAATTATATATATATATATATATATATATATATATATATATATATATATAGAGAGAGAGAGAGAGAGAGAGAGAGAGAGAGTAGGTGAACCGAATAAGAGTGAAATGTTTAAACATTCATTTACTTGTTTACTACCATTTATTATTTTTTAATATCCTTTAGTTTCATTTATATCACTTTATATGCGTGTAGATGACAAATGGGTACGATCAGAAATACTTTGAGATGTAATTTAAAAAAGTCAATCATCTTCCATCTGCATAATGTATCCTAGACGATCTAAGAAATTTCAAAGAAAAAAAATTAATATAAAAGCATTGGTAGTTGCACGAGTATGTGTGCCTATCCAGGCATTTTAAATAAGAACTAATATACTGCGTGTGTTTATTTTTTAAAGAGCGTGCAGAGTCTGCATGACGAATCATCGTGCCGTGTTATGCACGGCGCACCAACCGCTCAGTTTGGCCAACTGTGGCAATTAGTTCCAGCGCGCCCGCTCGTATATCACTAGATTATAGATTGACCGCCATTCGAAAACATATGAAAATAACGCCCTAATCGACATGCGTTACTACAAATTAACTTTATGATGTATAATTCACTCCGTTTATATGCACGTGTATATATATATATATATATATATATATATATATATATATATATATATATATATATATATATATATATATATATATAAAGAATGTACACATATAACACATATGTTTGATGAAATAAAAAAGAACCCGAATTGCCACTTTAAAAAACGCATATATACACGAACAAGTTTGATTCTTGTTATTCTATCCATCGCCTGTTACATTCGCATGTCGTTTCGTTTCGTTTACTTTTTATATTTCCCAATTTTACGACGTACATTTCGACTTATTGATATTACAGATAATTTATGTATTTATGTGATTATAATTTTCAACTTGTTTATAAAAATATAATGTATTGTGTACGTAATTGTTTTTAAATTGATTTTCTTGAAATTTTCAACGGTTAATAAATATTAAAACAAGTAATTATACAATAAATTAAAATTCCATGTAATTTTGTGAAGAATTGTTTAATTAAAATATTATTTTTTATTCATTGTAAACTATATGGGATGATTTTTGAAAGAAGAACAAATTATGTAAATTTGTATAAATATACTATATAATTTCATATTTATATTCTTAATGTATTCACTGAATAGACTTTTAATAGCACATAAACATTCTTTATACTTGTTTTGACTACTTCATTACTATTACAATGTGTTCTCAAAACACTTCTAAAATAATTAAGTTATAAAATCATATTTGAATAATATTAATATTTTACCCCATATATTTTGAGTCTTATTATATATTTCTCAATCATTTAAAAATATTAAATTGTTTCTATGCATACAACAAGAAAATATAATTCCATAAAGCTTCAGATATGTCTGGAATGTTTATAAAAGTAGTAAAATACAATATAATTATTATTTTTACACTTATAAATCATTTATCCTAACATCACAGGATTTAAAAAGTATTGATATTCACTTATTGTTAATTTTTTTTATTAATGGTTATTTTATTATTGATTAAAATATTTTATATGATTTTGTAAGATTGTTGTAAATATGATACTGTACTTTGATGATGGTAATATGATTATCGATAATTATTTATTGGTCACTGTTGATTCATTATGTAGTATCTGTAATTAACAATAAATTAGTATTGAACATTTTTATAAAATATTTCCCTTTTGATGGTTTAACAAAACTTCTTAAATCAAATTTCACATTTAAAATATTCTTATCATTTTGAACAACAAAATGATTAAATTAGTCATTTTTTTAAAAATATCTAACTGTCAATTCATGTTTGCTTGATACTTCGAATTGAAATTCGTTTTATATTTCTTATCTCTTATTTCCCCTTCTTTTACAATTTTACTTTGATCAAGAAAAATAAACTTCTATTTACTATAAACACACAAATAAATCCATTGTCCTGTTTATGAGACAGTAAATGTTTTTTGTATGATACACTTTTTTCTTCAATCAATAATGTAAAATTATTATTACATAGAATGTTTTGAAAAATGTTAAGAAACAAGTTTTGTAGTTTTAGTGAAAGAAGAAACTGTGGTAGATTAGTAATAATTAGTAATATATTAGTAGTAATAAAAAAATATAACTTGTAATATAAATTTTAGAAGCATTATTAAATATAATTATTTGAAGTAACAAACAAAATAATAATTAAATAATTGAAATTTCAATCAAAAATCACTTTCTTTCTTACTAAAGATTTTTAAGTACAAATTGAGAAATGAAATCAATAAAATTAATAAGTTGCTACTGATTGAACTGTCAGCTGTTAAGTCAGTTGACCTAAATAGGCGTTTGATATACATATATGTACAATAATTTATCTTATAATATATTTCAATTTATATTATAAAATAAATTTACAGAATTGTAATAAAAAGATGAGTAATATATAATCATTATTTAACAATTAAGTAGATTCACAAAAATATATAGTATTCATTTTGAAACATAAGTTAAATTTAAATGATGTTTTTGTGAAAATCTAAATTAATATTAAATTATAACAAATATTATTTACATATTACTATGTAAAATAAATATTTTTATTACTATTTGTTTCAATACAATGACAAATTCAAATACTTTTTAATATTGTGACAAATTTATTGTAACACAAATGAATCACTCACCCTAACACCACAATATTTTATAAGTGTTCAACAATTACTTATTGTTAATTTTATTTATTGATGTTTGTTTTGATAGTCTTGTTAACATTCTAGTACTAGTATAAAGTCTAAATTTTATAATTCAACATTTTGATGATGTACAATAAAATCATTGAAATATATATCAGTGAATAAAATAGACAAATAATTGACTATTAAACATTTTTTAAACTGTTGTGGTATTGAACTAAGTAATTTATTTTTTAAAAATATTGCCCATTTTTATGTTAATAATATTGTATATATATTTTTTTAAAAATTGATTTTCAATATTATAGACATTTTTTATTAAATCTTGAATTATGATAATTTTTAACAGATTTTTAAAACGTTCGAATGTTATTTTTATTTCTTAAAAATTACTCAATATATTATTTTTGAAATCAAACTAATTGTTGTAGACAGTTTTTCTAATACAAAAAAGTATATGATAAAGAATCTTCAGATGAGTTTATCAATTCGATACCTTTTTCAAAAAGGATATTATACAACTCTTCTTATCTTTTGGTAATGTATTTATCGTAGGCGAAAATATTACGATATCAAAAACCTATTTTCATAGCAATTATGTTCTAATGACTGCGTAAAACGCTTTTTCACTTAACGTTTTCATTTCCAGAAACATATCTTCTGCATTGAATACTAATATTATATTCCGTTTTATGAATTCAGTTCTCAATACATTCATACAATGAAACAACATAAATAATGTATGTTTTTAAGATTTCAATTTAAGTCAGACAAACGTATACAATGCATATTTGTAAGATTTTACATTATTTTTATTCCTTTTTTTATTTTACCGTTGTCTTACAAGTTTTAGTTACTTTGTCATTTCTCCAAATAATGTTTTATATATATATAATGCGTGAGTGTGTGTGTGTACATATGGTCGCATATACGAGGAAGTTGTGTACAACGTGATCTGCGTTCAGTATGAAATAAAATAGTAGTTTTCGAGATGTAAGAGGTTTTATAGAGAGACTGCGTCCGATGTAACTATCTACTTCCATTTGTGGTCTGTAACAACGACGACGACTTGTATAAGGTATTGCAGGTTCAAGACCAGGCAGTGATGTGTCTGTGCGCTCCTTTACCACTGTACAACTTAACATATGGTCGTTACGTTGATGGAATTCGAAATTTTCGAAACTAACACGTCGGGGACCTGCAGTTGAATGAACTCCCTATCTTGGATTCTCGTTCGTATTCGTTATCGCGGACGAAACGCACGACATACTATTAGCTACGAATGACATTATTTTACTTACCCTCCGTACATCCGTTTTCATGTCTAACATACATACAAATATTTATATATATATATATATATACATTTGTTTATGTTCCACTTATATGAAATGAGCACATGTTTATATTGCAAAGTTAGTGAGGGTGGTTTGAATATATGCACATACAGAATCCTCTGTCATCCGAGACAAAGTATTCGGTTTTCTGTCTTAAGAGCGGCATCCCGACATTCACAAGCTTCATCCGTAGTCGTGTATTTATTTTGGTAAATTCATCTATCTTTCCCAAAAGGAATTATTTCGTTCTTATATATTTACACTGTTTAAACATATTTATCAGCATTATTGTTATCGTTTAAAAAAATATGTAGGGAATTTTAAATTAATTACCAATTTATTGTAATTAAATTTCAAGAAAAATATCTGAACACAAGTCTTATTGAAATATTTAATAATGACTTAAAATGGCACACAATTATAAAGTGTTTTTACTTTTAGTAAAAAAGAATTATTAAAAACTTATGAAAATTGACTGATTTGAAGAAAAAAAAATTACATATAATTAAATTCTTCGAATAAAGAACTTTGTAGTTTTATTTAGTGCTGAATACAACACTTTTTTTTGTTTAACATCTTATGATTATTTGTATTATTCTCAAAGTGTATAAATACGAGTAGTCTCAGTACTTGTTATTTTCAGATAATTATATAGGGTGACCCAAATGAAACTAAAAATAGTAAATGAGAGTAAACAAGTAAATGTATGTCTAAACTCCTTAGTCTCATATAGGCCATTCTATATATGAATGCTTATTATTATTTATTAAGAGCATCTTCTTGAAAATGATAGCAGGAATTATGTTCCTTATGTTCCAGAAGGATTTTTTATTTAACATTTTACGTTTTTTAATAGTGACTAGAGGATGATTCGACACTGAACCAACATTTTCTGTTGTTTTTTTTTCTCTTAACCGAAAATAGTTTTTAAGGTATTGGAAATTCGATTTGCACCCTTTTATTACGACTATAGTCAAGAGTAATAAAAAAAAACATGGGTTTAGAATTTGCTGGCAGAGTTACTTAGAGAAAAACACTGGAATTTTAATATGTACAATTTTTAATAACTAGCACTTATTTGGGATCAGTACCTTCATCGAAACCATAACAATAATTAATCTCCTAAATTTTCGATGATAATCTAAAATTATTTGTGAAATTCATCAAACAGACAATTTCATACAAATCAAAATTATGATCAATTATTTTCAATTAATTGTTTATTGAGCTATTTAGAATTTACTGAGATACTATATTTGTTTATTGCATTTTGGTACTGAATTCGAATTGCTTTGTTATTTTTTAAAAAAACTCTATACTATAGAATGTACTTTTTGAAACCAGAAATAGTTTTTGTTCATGACTTGAAATGGAGATATAATTTAACTATTTTTGTTAGAAATATTAAGTGTTTAATAAACTATTCAACTATTCTTTTAATTGTTTAATATGAAGATTGATGAATCTTTAAATTAAAAGATTCAAATCTTATTATAAATGATTTAATATAGAGGCTAATATATATTAAAAACTTCAAATTCTAATAGAAGACTAAAATATTAATTTTTTTAATGTAATTAATTTTTAACACGTTTCTGTAATAAATGTGTTCTGGTACAATAATATGATGTGTAATATTGTATAATTCGCTATTTTGTACAACTATCGCAATACTTAATTCTCTGATTTATTAAATACTTAGTATTTTCATTAATTCAGTGATTAATGAGTCGAGAATCTCAAGAATATACCAAAATTAAAATTTTAATTTTTAGTATGTACTACCATTTAGTAAAAAATAATTATCTTTAGTTATTCTAAAATTTTATCCTTTTCTATAATAACATTTTAAAATAAATCATATATATATATATATATATATATATATATATATATATATATATATATATATATGTTTTGATATGAAATTGAATACAATACAATATTTGTATTCACACGCTAGCCTTAAATTTTTAATCTTAAAAACCACTACTAGCGTACAAGTTTCCATTCACCGTGCTCTATTTATTGCAGAACTCACTAACCAGTCTACATTAGACTTCTCCATTGAATTGCTCGTCTTATGTAGTGGTGTTATTCATAGGTGTGTAGTCGAGTAACTAGCACATTGAACTGCTAACCAATATGTTATAAACCTACACCTAGTCTTGTAAAATATCTTTATCTTGTCTTAAATCTTTATTTTCAATTCTTATACTTAATTATTATTTGGCTTGCAATATTTTTTTTGAAAATATATTATCTTTCTGGTTAATATATATATATATATATATATATATATATATATATATATATATATATAACATATTTTATTTGCAATATACAATCTAAAAAAGACCTAAGCTCATATATCACTATATCTTTAGCCATTTTAAATGACTTAGTCTGCATTAAATTTTATACAATATTGTTGAATAAAATTTATAATTGGAAATGGTTATTTTCTAAACTGACAGTGAGTTAAGAATGAAAATTAAATAGAGATAATTATACTTTGAATTATTCCATACTATTTGAAATTTGAAGATAAAAAATTTTCAAATGTACAATACAGATATTTACTTAAAATATTTTGAAAACTAACGTTATTCAACATCAATTTTGAATAATAAAACTGTTAAAATAATATTTTGATAAAACTTATAAATAAAAATTGAAATTATATCAATAAATTTCTATTAACTTTCAATATAATTAATCTATGTTACAGTGTTAGATATTTTTTAAGAAAAAAAAACAGTGAAGTGCCATTTTGAAATTATTTTAATAGGTAATTAAAATCAGTTTATTTATTTAAAACTAAATGAATAAATTAACTGATGTTTATTTATTTAAATATTTAAAATCGATCTCTATATCATATGTAAATTTGACAAACATTTTCTCTTTTTCGTAAATGAATTATTCTGCTATTCGTTTTCACTTATTTTTTAATTTTAAATATTTAAACTTTTGTATATTATTATTTTTAATTACATTTCTAATGACTGAAGATAATTTAAAATATTCCAATTAATTTAGAAACAGCAAAATAAATTATGTACCACATATCAAATAATTGAAAACAATTACTAATAACAATTTTTTTAATTCTATTTTCACTGACAAATGTAATTGAATTATTTTAAAAAAATACAAAAATATCTTATACACAAATAACTAATAAGTTATACATTTTCCTGTAGTTTATAGTTTACATTTTTTTTATACATAAATACTATGTTGTATTATTCTTAGATTTGATTTATTTAATGTCTGTTTTTTTAACTTTGGCGTGAAAGTCTTTAAACTCATTATATAGTCAGATTGTGCATGTATATACATATATGTATATGTATATAATTTTATATGCGATAGTTTTGTTTAATTATTCTATTTTGCGACGCGTTGACGTGAACGCAAAATTCCAGTACATCTTAAGCCAGAATCATCTACAATGAATGTACGTACATGTCGTAATTAAGTGAGAATCGAGCGTTCGAAATGAAATTTCAAACATGAAACCATGTTCGTTTAGCGCGAAGGTAAACCGTATCCGTCGACTTGAGACAATGGGGTTGTTAGACGTTCGAAACGAGACAGAGTCCGTAGTTCGACTATTGACTCAGTAATCTGTTGTGGTGTGCGTTGTGCGCGAGTGGAGGCGAACGCGTGAGGCAATTAGCGCTCTAGCTCACTTCCTGACAGGAAAAGGAAATGGTTTTGCGTCGGCCACGGTATGTCGAGAACGCTTCTGATCTCGGCTGCTCTTTATCGCTGCGCCAAATACACACCAGACCAACGGCAATGAACAGCACGATTCTAAACGACCGATGAACGAACTATCAAACGACACACCTACTGACGGCCTATATACAGGACATCTACCACAATACATACATATATATATATATATATATATATTTATATATATATATATATATATATATATATATATAATGATTGAAAAACTAAATACATGATAAAACATTAAATATATTAATGAATGTAATTTAATATAATAATAATTATTACTTAATTTCATATAAAATAGCTGTTTTTGTTTTCAAGCTGATAATTAAAATAATATAAGCCATGTTCTTAATGAAAACTATATCCGAAGAATGGATAATTATTATTACTCTGACGTTTGAAAATAATGAAATTACTCATTTGAATACCATAATAATTGTTATAAAATTCACGTGTTTGCTGCATAATTTAAATATTTCAACAAGAATCGTATTTTAACACTACAATTATATACAACCATTTCAAATAATATTTTAAAATAGAGTTTTTAATTTAATAACTTATCAATTTTAATAAACCTACTTTTAAACTTTTTAAATTTATAATATTTTCTTTTTTCTAAGGAAAAAATATAAAATAAAAATATTCAACGATTTTTATAAGTTACAAAACTTGTTTTTAGGTAAATTCTTTTTGTCCCAAATACTTCTCAAATTATTTAAATATACAACCTAAAGTTGCGAGATTTTTTCTTTTAAACTTTTTCACCTTTGATTTCTATTATTTTATTTAAACTGTCTAACTTAAAACATATATTGAAGATAAAATCTACACGAAAGTTATATTTGACTTGAATAAAAAACTTGCTGATCTATATACCGTAAAATTGTTACAAAATAAAACGTTCGAAAGGAAGAATTATTTATTTTGTTTTGTATAACTAATAAGTTAATTTATAATAATTATTATTTTAATGTTTTATTAAAACGTTTATTTATTTGAAAAAATAAAGAAGAGAAATAAAGAATTAAAATAAATTTAATATTATATTATAAATAAAATCTATTCAATTAATATATGTGTGTATGTATGTATGTATGTGCAATGAAAACAGTACATTTTCAACGGATGTAATAAAATAAACTGATTTTACAAAATAACTTTTATATAAATATTTACATTTTTATTCTATTGAATATACATATTTTTATATTGATGATTATTTTAATTAATTCTATTTCAATAAACAAAACGACTGTTATACCATATTAAAATATTTATTTATTATTATTAACGTTTAATATTTAATTAAAATTATTATTGACAAAGAATCTTATTAAACTGCTGTGATCAAAACAACACATGATATTGATTTAATTAAACAGAATGTTATTCAAATCATAATTAAAATCTATTTCAGAATAAACCGTTGTCACTAAAATCATATTAAATAGAAATGTAATGAATAATATAAATATGATTATTATATCTAGAAAATTACTGTTAGAGTAAACTGTTCTAATTGGTATTAGAGTATATTAAACGGATTATAAATCATTTGTAAGTTATGACTGGTAGATAAATGAAGCAAAACAGGTCGTATCAAATCGAAGATTTATTTGTAAATGTTTTGAACGTATA